>CAUYPK010094317.1:0-19229 GCA_963574355.1 Loris lydekkerianus
GGAACATATTCTTCTTAGCAAAGTATCTCAGGAATGGAAGAAAAAGTATCCAATGTACTCAGCCCTACTATGAAGCTAAATTATAGCTTTCATATGAAGGCTACAACCCAACTATAGCACAAGACTATGAGGAAAGTGCCAGGGAAGGGTAAGGGAGGGGGAGGTGAGGGTGGAGGGAGGCTAATGGGTGGGGCCACACCTACAGTGCATCTTAGAATGGGTACAGGCGAAACTTACTAAAGGCAGAATACAAATGTTTACATACCATAACTAAGAAAACGCCATGAAGGCTACGTTTAACAGTTTGATGAGAATATTTCAGATTGCATATGAAACCAGCACATTGTACCCCTTGATTGCACTAATGTACACAGCAATGATTTAACAATAAAAAAAAAAACAAAAGAAAAGAAAAAGGAAATATAAAAAATAATAATAATAAAAATGATTAAAAAGAAAATGAGCAGGAGTCTTCCTCTTCCAGATCCTCTTTGAAGCTCTTACCTGATTATGCCAGGCCCATTCCAGATAATCTTCCTTTTTGTTAACTAAAAGCAAACTGGTTAGGGGTTTAGTTACATCTCCAAACATCCCTCCAACTTTTCCCCATTACTATCAGTTCGTAGCAAGCCACAGGGCACACCCATAATCCAGGGGAGAGGACATTATACACGGCATGTACATTGAGACAGGAACGTGCCTTCCATAAACAGGTCCTCAGTGGAGCTCACACACCCGGGGTGACAGAGAGCATGGCCCAGCTTGGTTCTCCAGGAAGCCCCAGAACTCCAACCCAACCCATGAGCTCAGGGCTGATTCAGTGGGAGTTTTAGACGCCCACAGAGGCTGGGCTCCCTGCTTAAATAGTCAACATTAGACCCTTCCTGTCACTTAGGCCAAAAAGATTATAATGATGATGATGATTTTGAAGAAAAGAGAAGAATTAATTTAAAAGTACTTATATTCATAATCTGTCAATGGATTCGTTGACAAGAAAACAATACTTACATTCACTTCCTAAGCTGCCATAGCAAAGCAGCACAAGCTGGTGACTTAAAACAACAGAAATGTGTTATCTCTTGGTACTGAAGGTCAGAAGTCTAAAATTAAGGGGCCAACAGGGCATGCGCCCTACAAAACATGGAAAAGGATCCTTCTTGCCTCTGCCTAGCTTCCTGTGGCTTGCCAGCAATCTCTGGTGCTCCTTGCCTTGCAGACTTGTCTCTCCAGTCCCCTGTCTGACCCACAGCCTCTTCCCTGCATCTCTGTGAATCTGCGTGTCCTCTCTTTGTGAGGACACCAGTCATCAGATTAGGGGGCCCACTAACTCCATTATGACCACTTCCTAACTAAAAATATCTGCAATCACCCTATTTCTAAATCAGGTCACATTCTGAGATACTGGGGTTTAGGATCTCAGCTTGCCTTTTTGCGGGGGGGACTCAATCCAACCCATAATAGTGCTCAGTTTGATGATAATTGATGGCTGCAAGCATGGCTGTATTCAGGCTCTCAAACTATGGTATCAGAATGGCCCCTCCCCCTCCCCTTCTGCCTCTCTTCCTTTTCTTTTTCTTAAGAGTGAACACAAAATTCCCAAAACCGACTCTCATTAAGCCCATTTGCTTTTCAGAGCCACACACTGTAGCCATGGTGGTAGAAGGATGCAGGTCAGGGTGGGGAGTGGCTGGTCCCACACAAACCAGTGGCCTGACAGGGAGGACTAGTGGAAAACCAGGGAGTGTTACCACGGGGAGGAGGAATGGAAGAACAGCTGGCAGGAACTTCAGAGCGACCTCCGCACCAGCCTGGGCCCCGACACTGTGGGGGTGGGGAGGGGGAGTTTTAGTCTGGTGACCCAGCACTCAGTCCCAAGGTACCAAAACTCCATCCACGGGGCTGCCTGCAGGGCATGGGCTCCCAGTGGGTTTTGTGTCCACCCCCCAGCACTGTCCCTGCAGTTCCCCTCAGTGCTTGATGAAATTAAAAGCAATTCTCTGAGGGTGAGTGGCTCATTCTGCTAGTTCAAATCACTCAATTCCCTCTCTCTCCACCAGCCTGTACTTATTGCTCCATCACTGGTAATGACAATGAACATTTTTGCAATCTCAGTTTTTATTGCAAAGTGATTGAGGGCCAGTTAGAGTAAGTTACGATACTGAAACTAACGAAATCCCGTCAAGCAAATGGTGTGTGGATAGAAAGTCTCAGGGCAGCCGCATGTATTTTCTCCCTCAGTGAATCAATTGAAAATAAGAAGCTATCACCACCGTGTTTTGGACCAAAGCTATGGAAAGTGCAAGCCATGATGTTATAATTTGGCAATTTTAAATCTAGTCAAATGAGTGTGGCCCAAGGGTGAAAAGTGGATGCTCTGTAACTAGATGATGGTCAAGGGCAGTGGTATAAGTGAGGTCTTCTCTGTTCAGCATTTTCCCCTTCCTTGGAAGGACACTTGATGTCATACTGATACCAGAATTTCAGGTTCTTGGTCTCGGTGATTTGAAGAATAAATCCACAGACCACAGGATCAGTGGTAAGTCAGGATTTATTTATAGAAACCAAAAATAACAACTACAAAAACCAAACCTCCTGGCAGAGAGAACCCAGGAGAGGAACAAGCTCTCCTGCTCCCTCTTTGAGGTCTGCCCTATATAGTGGTGGTGGTGGTGGGGTGTTCTGCTAGGGTATGAGTGTTGTCAGTTACAGCCAGCTGTCTGTCCAATGAACTCTCAGGCCTTAGAAACTGACAGGAAATCCACCAGTCAGAAGTGCACTGGAGGAGACAGCAAGGCACCAGTATTTCCCCTGCAGGTGTCCAGCCCTTCTAGCAAGCTGGTTCCTCCATCCGTAGGAGCATCAACACTTCCAGGGCTAAGGCAGCAGGTCGTGGTGCTGCCTTGTCCTGCATCAATTCTCCCTCTCCGAGTGGAAACTCTACTGCTGTTAGGGAAAAGGGCGAAGACTGGGTCTAACTGCTTCCTGCTGAATCGGCCGATGATAGGAGGGGGCAGTTAGGTTTCTCTGGAGGGAGAGTGACCCAGGGGTCCATGATAGAATCAGGTCTTGGACAAGAACCATCTTTACTGTGTGTGGTCTGATGACATTTAAGTGTAGGTGGACTGTGGCTGGCTCTCTATATAGTATGCTTCCATAGAAGGTGGAGGGTTCCAGGATTTCACTTGTGAATGATGTATCCAGGAATCCATTCCCATAATTTTAAACAGCTGTAGAGGAAGATAACAGAAAAGGGACCTTCCCAAGTTGGGGTTAGAGAAGGTGAATTAGAGGGAAGACTTTTGATCGTGACCAGATCCTCAAGAGAGAAAAGTTCCTTTAGCCTTGAATGTGAACATTAGTACCCAACTAGTTGGGTACTAATGGATACAAATGGTTGTTTTTGTTTTAGTTAGTATGTTCCTCCCCAAAAGGTGAGTATGACTTGCAGACGTGATTAGGAAAGTATGAGGAAACAGTCAGTTATCCCGATTGCATCTTAAAGACTGAGTGAAAATTTTGGTAACTGGTATAGTTACAGATTTGGGGAATAAAATATCAAGGTTAGAGAGAAGTATGGAAAAGTTTGCTCTAGTGTTTAGAAGACATTCTGTTGCCTGGTCTTCCACTGTGAAGCAAACTCAGGGCTCTTGAGGGGTGATAACACAAGCTAGAGCCATGAGAATTTGCCCCAGGCACTCTTAGTCCACTTCAGGTGCTGATGGGATCACTGTTCCCAGGCAGTCCTTCCTAAAGTGGCCAGTCTGACCACATTGGCAGCACTTGTTCTTAGCTCCTCTGGCTTCCCTCTGCCCCTGAAAGGTGCTCGTTTGTTAGAGTGCCATTACTAGAGCTGTCATTCTTTTTTGTTCCCTTCTCTCTTTTTCCTCATTTTTCTCCTGATCTCAGTTATAAAAGACCATAGTGGCCATTTTAATAAGATTCTCCAGGTTATGATCTAGGCCTAGAGCCAATTTCTGGAGTTTTCTTTGAATGTCTGGAGCCGCTTGAGTGATAAATTTGTCTTTTAAAATAATTTGACCCTCTATGGAGTCAGGTGTCAATTGGGTGTGCTTTCTCATTGCCTCCCTAAGCCTCTCAAGAAAGACTGAGGGACTCTTATTTTGCTCCTGGCAAAGAGTGGACAACTTGGCATAATTCACAGGCTTTTTCTTAGACTGACGTAAACCTTCTAGGATACACGTTAGAAAATGTTTATGCCACCAGTCACCTTCTTTCCCAGGGTCCCATTTGGGATCCTGAAGGGGAATTGCCTGTCTTCCCGTGGGGCATCTGTCCCTGTCTCCAGGAGACACACTGCCATCAGTATTGGACATGAACCATAAATCACCCCACTTTCTAGCTTCATCCAGGACTTCATTTTTTTCATTAAATGTTAAAGTTTGATCTAGTAGTAACATTTTATCACTCCAAGAGAAGTCAAAGCTTTGTCCTAACCCTTGGAGAACATCTATGTACTTATTGGGGTCATTAGAAAACTTTCCAAAATCACCTTTAATTTGCCTTAAATCTGCTAGAGAAAATGGAGTATATACTAACGCACTTCCCCTTTCACCACTCGCGGTCTCAACCAAGGGACACAAAGAAGGGTATGGTTGCCCCCTGGGGGTCACAGTAGGACCAGAAAAAACTCTTGGGACAGCCTCCCTCCTGGGGTTTTCTGAACACACAGAGGAAGGTATGGGAGAAGTAGATGGAAGGTTTGAACTAGGGAGTGATGGTGCCTCCCTCAAGAATCCCTGACCATTTGGGGAAGTTACTACAGCTAAGAGAGCAGAGTCTATCTGACAGGTCTTACACAGCTGGGGGTTGTCCCTTAGGGAAAAGAACACTTGCACATAGGGCACCTCAGACCACTTTTCTTCCTGTTTACAAAAAGCATCTAGCTGAAAAATGGTGTCATAATTAAGAGTACCCTCTGGGGGCCATTGTTCACCAGCAGAGAGTTGATACTGAGGCCAGGCCTGGGTGCAGAAGAAAACCATACATTCTTGTTTCAGTGTCTGGGGATCAAACATGTCCCAGTGCTCCAGAATACAGCCCAGCGGACAGAGAATCCACCCCGTATTCCTGAATCATCAGAGCGTCCTCTGACCAACCCAAGAAGCCTTCCGACCAAACAAAAGGAAGTGTCCTTCCAATGCTTGGGGAAGAGTACCTGAGGATAGTGACCTCCTCAGCCCTGCACTTGTCTGGAATTAGCCACTCTTACCAGTGTAGCGCTTAGTGCCCACTGGTTCTCCTGTGCTTATAACGTGCCAGCAGCACAGCTCCAAGAAATCAGGTATCAGGGAGCCTCGGTCCCACCTAATGCATATATTCTGCCCCTTTCTGCCCCTTCCCCCCCACTAGCCTCAGAGTATCAATCAAAGTGGGGATGAGCCCCATCCTGGAGAAAATGGCTGTGCGATGTTTGCACACTTAACTTTATAGAATCTGTACAAGCTTTTTCTAAACTCCCCATAACAAAAAAGGAAAGTAGGATTTCCAGCATGAGCATGTCTCGGTGTTAAATGCTATGCTTTTCTAATTTCCCTTTCTTTCTCAAAGGTTAGCAAGGCAACAATAAATTCGGGTTGAGTTGAGAGACTCTGTGAAACTTTTTGTATTACAATTAGTTGCACAAACCTAGAATTATCTTAAATTTCCCCACACCAGAAGAAATCAAATACCCAGGTCATCCTCATTGCTCTTCTTTATTTTCAAGAGACTGACCAGTAGCCAAAATTCAGGGCTAGTCCCACCTTGGGGAGTCATCCTGGGCTTCCCTTCACAGGCCTCTGGTTGCCCAGACAAACTGTGGAGGGGAGTCATGTCGCCTCTTGTTTGGGACAGACTTCTCTATAACAAGGTCAGCCCTTATGTTTTTAGTGACATAAAAACACTAATGAACAGTAAAAACTCTCAACTCACCTATAACATTTGAAACCCCCTTACAACATCTAATACACATTTCTAAAAAAAACCAGAATACACTTACAACATTAACTAAATATATAAAAATTCTTACTTACATTTAAACAAAGCATATATACTAGCAAGGAGAGGGAGAGAGCAAGAAGAGGTCTACAGAAATAAACAGTACAAGTTTGGGACCGTGGAAGAGAAGAGAACATAGTAAAAGCTGGGAGAACACAAGTTTTCAAAGGCCCTCCCAAGGCCTAGGGTCAGGACCATTGCTGGGGACCCCAGGCCCTCTGGGTGCTACCTCTTTACTCTGCTCTCACTCGATCAGGGAAAAGGAATAAACAGAGAACAGGTTCAACATTCTTTCAGCAGACCCTCTGCCTCCTTTCTGAAGCCAAGGAGAATGAGAAAGTTTGCCCGTGACCTGAAGGTCAGCATCTACACTATGCACAGTTATATGCTGGGGGGCATTGAATTTATTAATCTCCAGTAGGATAGCTATAGAGAAAAACAGAATAGAGATAAGCGGTCCCATTGCTTACCACAGATGTCTTATTTTCGTCCCCGTACGGGCCGGGATCTTGTCTTCTCTCCTGGCTGGCTCACCAAATATGATACCGGAACTTCAGGTTCTTGGTCTCAGCGATTTGAAGAATAAATTGGTGGACCACAGGATCAGTGGCAAGTCAGGATTTATTTACAGAAACCAAAAATTACAACAAGTACAAAAACCAAATCTTCTGGCAGAGAGAACCCAGGAGGGGAACAAGCTCTCCTGCTCTTTCCTGGAAGTCTGTCCTTGGGCTCTCTGCTCAGGGGTTTATATAGTGGCAGGGGGGTTGTTCTGCTAGGGTGTGAGTCCTGTCAAGTACAGCCAGCTGTCCAATGAACTCTCAGGCCTTGGAAACTGACAGGAAATCCACCAGCCAGAAGTGCATGTGGAGGAGACAGCAAGGTGCCATCCATGAAACTGACCAGTCAGAAGTCCAGGTGGAGGAGACAGCATGACACCAGCATCTCCCCCGCAGGTGTCCGGCCCTTGCAGCAAGCTGGTTCTTCCATCTGCAGGAGCATCCACACCTGCAGGGCTAAGGCAGCAGGTCATGGTCCTGCCTTGTTCTGTATCATTAGTTTTCTAACAAGAAATAACAGTAATAAAACAAGTGGATTCATTTATTATAATGTAAATTATTTCTAAACTTTTATAGTTTTCTGTTAATATAATGACTTTAAATGGTAATTTAAAAACTACTTTTGTGAATAAATCATTACCAAGTGTTTTTGATACTATGCTTTTCTGAATCTCGTGCCTTAAATATAGCAGCCATTTTTACTTCATTGTGTGTATTCTGTGTGTTTGTGGATATCTATTCATTTCTTGTGGCTGTGGTAACAAATTGCCATCAATTTTGTGGCTTAAAACATCAGAATTCTATTATCGCATAGATGAGGATGCCAGCATTCTGAAATAACTCTTACTGTGCTAAAAGTTGTAGGCAGGGCTGTACTCCCCATATCAAATTTTTTTTTCTTCAGTAGATCCTTGGTCTTGGGGGATTCGAGGAATTGAATCCCCGGACCATAGCTCAGTGGCAAGACAGGATTTATTTTACAGAAAAGAATACAGAGAAAAAGCATGAGAGCTCTTGGCAGATGGAGAAATGGAGAAAATCTCTTCTCCCGAGTTCTTTGTCTAGGGATATATTTCGTCTTAAAGGTCCTTTGTAGTTATATTTGGCCAGGACTTGGTAACAAATGAATGGATACAGCCCCACTGGGGTAAGATGTATGAGGGTATCAATGAATGGATACAGTCTATTCATAAACTTGTCCAGGCCTAGGAAACTTAAATGAAATTCACCAGGCACGGGAAATGGGGTCTTCTCTATTCAGCCTCAAGTGCAAGGGGAGGGAGACAGGCCAGGGGAGGACACCACAGAACTCCCTGAGATGACCTGATGGTGTCAGATGTCCGACCCCTCTGGCCATGGCTACTGGAGCCTCCTGTACCTCCCACCACCCTTCAACCTGTTGGTTCCTCTGCTGACTGCCTCGTACCAACACCCCTAGAGTGGAGGCCGCAGCCCTCCCCTCAGCTCAGGCTGCACTGACTGGAGGGCCACCAGTCCTGAATCACTCCCTCTGCAAATTCAAGAGTAGAATCCTTTCTTTGCCTCCTCTGGCTTCTGCTTGCCTAGGTAGGCCCATTACTATCTCGTTTGTTGTCTATATAAAACTACATTCTGCCTCCTTACTGCAAGAACAAAATTGAGAGCTCACTTAGATAATCTAGGACAATGTACTCATTGCAAGATCCTTAACTTAATCACATCCTTAAGAGTCTTTTCTCCATGACATCAGCAGGTTGTAAGGGTTAGGACATACTCTCGTCCAGTGGTCCATGGTCAGCCTACCACAAGGCATATATATCTGCATAACTTTATGTGCTCTTTGGAACCCCAAATATAGATTAAAATAATAGCATTAATCATTACTTTTGTGTCTTTTTAGGTCATAGAGTATGTGGAATTTTTATTTGTTTTTAAATCATGGCTCTCCTTTGTAAATATTTCTATGTATTTGTTTCAAGAAAAATTAGCTCCTGGCAGAGAGAATCCAGGTGGGGAACAAGCTCTCCTGCTTACTCTCTGAAGTCTGTCTCTGGGCTCTCTGCTCAGGGGGTTGTTTTGCCTGAACTCAATGTTTACTTTTAGGGCATAGGTCTTTAAAGTTACAGCCAGCCTTCCATTAGCAGCAGGGGGGCAGAACTCTCAGGCCCTGGAAACTCCCATCAAATTGACTGGGCCATGAAATTGACCAGCCCTAGAAAAGATGGGGCTTCCCCTTCCTGCAGGGGAAGGGCACTAAGGCCCCGGTGTCTCCCGCAGTTGTCTGGCCCCTCCAGCTACTGGACCCGTCAAGGGCCCCCTGCCCACCTTCCAGCCCGCTGGCTCCTCTGCTGGCTGCTGATGGACCAACACTGCCAGGGCAGAGGTGAGGGTCCTTCAGCTCAGCTCGGCTGAGCTGGCTGGGGCACCACTTGTCCTCTATCAGCCATGAAATATTTCAAATAGCTGAAGTATATAAAACATTAATTTAAGTAAGAAATTTTAAATATAGATGTCTGATTCCCTGAAAATATTCTTAATGAATTTTTCCATCTTTAGATAGATGAATCTCCATTAAGTCAAAGAAGAAAAGTTTTTTGAAAGACCTTTCTAACATTTTTTCAAGTACTAAGTAAAAAGTACATGAGAAAATAATAACTTATCATTATAAGAAGAGCCCTGGATATTTACCAATTTTTTTATCCCAAAAAGTTTTCTTTTTCTCTGCCCCTAGACTCACTTTATATGTATTAAAGGTAATCTAATCTGCATTACTTTAAATTATCTTTCCAAAATTAAATGAAAAAAAATCTTATACTCCATGGTAAAATCTTAGTTATAAGATAAATGTGTAATTTCAAAAGCATTAATATAATGAAAGATATATATGTATTAACTTATTCTTATATTCCAACTGACAGAAGGAGCCCTACCTGTCATATACGAAAGTCAAACTGTGTCCAACATGGTGTATCATACCTAAGAGAAAAGGGATTTATTTTATAACTGTCACTGAGGACTGGATATTTTGTTGTTTTGATATTACAGCTCATATTAAAAAGTTATTCATTCTTGCTAGTAGAACAAATAAAGTACAGGACTAGGAAAAGGATGAGAGGTAGGCAATAAAAATGCAACGAGGAAAGATGATAATTAAGAATAAGATGATGTAGAATAGTCTGTGTCAATTTATTGCTCTGTATAGCAAACTCAAATGATGACCAGATTCTATCCCATGAAGATACTCAAACATTTAAGTTTTATAATAGTACCTGGTATGAATACTTATGTGGGAAAATGCCTGTTTGCTAAGTTGACTGATTTATTAGTTGCTATGTGATAGAATTGCCTCAGAAGGTGGCTGTGCCCCTCAGAGTTAAGCTGAAACACTAAGCAGAAAAACTGTCATTGCCATCTCTCTGTGTCAACTATCATCTGGGCTTATAAAGAAATGTTATGTGACTATTTATGAGGAAAAATTTTTCTGGTGGCTATTTTGCATGATTTTTCATAGAAAACCTAATGTAATATCTGGATACTTCTGTTCATCAAATTTTCTTATGCAGAAATATGTTAGAGTAAAATAGAATTGCTAGAACACCAAAATTCAAATGAAACATTAAAAGCACTGTCTAAACAAAATTACAATGGGAAAAAGGGGAAGAACAAACAGAAACAATTGGAGAAACTTGGGGAAAGAGACTCTTATACTCTTCTGCTTATATCTTGTCCTCCAGAATTCTTACCTTGAAAGAACATTTTTAGTATAATTATCTATAAAGGATTTCAGATTCTAACATCATAAATAATCATGAATGCTAAGATGTCTCCTTATTCTATAATAACTATGTCATAGTTAAAATGCACTCTTTGAAGCCTTACTCATTTTATAAAAAGGTAGAAGAGAACTCAAGAAATACTCTAATCATAACAAACCATGGAAATAAACGAAGACAAATCAAATTGGAAAAATAAAATTATTTATCTAGCACTTACTACAGCAAAAGAATCAACCACTGTCGTTTGTATTTTGGTGGAGATTCAAAGGCAGGCAGGAAGAATGAGAAAGCTTTATAGTGGAAACGAGGAAAGATTTGAAGCTTAATCAGAAGCTGTAGACATGAGAAAGCTCTACATGAGCTGAGAGGCAGGGCATTGCATACGATTGCTCAGTGGTGCATTCTCTGGCTGGTCCTATACTAGAAGAAGAGACAAAGATTAGAGAAGCTGTCAATTATTAAGCACGTCCTGGCCATTTGGGGCAAATTGTTACACTAACTGTTGTTTAGCTTCCTGGATTGCCACTATAGCAATCTGGCTTACAGAAGACTAGCTTCCTGGCTTTTTTATTATAGGTAAGAGGCTGGTTTCCTGGTAAGGTGCAGGTCAAAGTTCTATTTTTATATACGGCCTTGCCGTTATCTGTTTGTATATTTAGTCTTAGAAAACTAGCAAACATAAAGCCCAGCCAGTCCCTCAACCCACAGTGAACCAGGGTTGGGCCAGGGTTTGGCAGACTCATAGGCTTCAACAATTTGCAGGTAGAGTCATGGAGACTGGAAGCCAGTGCAGCCCGGAACTTGTGCAAACCCTCTAATAGTTCCAAGGATGGGATTTGCCATAGGGGGGCTTCCTACTGGGGATTTAAAACTTTGGAGGAAAAGAAAGATGAGAAAGCTAAATATTTGACCTCACCCCTAAAGTCAAACCCTCCAATGTAGTGAAGTGGTCTTAGGTTGGAGGTACCCTCAAGCTACTAGTAGAAAAAAAAAATTCTTATTCTAAGTTATTCCCACAAGACTTCCATATAATAAGACTGAGCAGTAAGTTCATTAAAAGAGACTGCCAGACTTACTATAAGGCAAATCATAAGGACAAACAGACATGATTGCAAGAGGGACTTTACCTAACAAATGCAATCAGTGTAACCTGGCTTATTGTACCCTCAATGAATCCCCAACAATAAAAAAAAAAAAAAAGAGAGAGAGAGAGAATCCAAAAGCAAACTGTTAAGCCCTCAGATAGTACAGAAGGCACAATAAGATAAAGTATGAAATGTCTACATATTCAATTAAAATATATATATGCTCACTGAAACATAAGCAGATATCAAGAAACTTATCAAAGAGACAGGAAAAAAAATGAATTGTTTTCCAAAATGAAAAGTGTGGTTTTCAAATAAGAAACTCACTAAGCATATTAATCCCCAGCTTAAGCCTGGCCAGAAGGAGAATTAATAAACAGAAGGTTAAGAGACCTGAAGGGTAGAGAGTGAGCAGCTGAATGTGTCTCAGCAGAGTCTGAGGAGAAGAGAGCAGAGCTAATGGCTGCTAACTTTCTAGAACTGATGATAAGAGTGATTCCATATACGCTAGAAGCACATTTATCAGTCAGGTGAATAAGGGAAATTTCTCCACTATGCTGATATTTTAGAATTCCAAAGGCAAAGAAAATATTTTAAAGGGAACTAGAGAAAATATATATTTAAGCCATAAAGAAATGGCAATTAGACTAATAGAATAACATAGTCAAAAATCCCAATCTTAATGCTATATTTCTCCCCAAATATTTTGATTATCATTATAGATTTGCTATAGGCATGCATGAAACTTTTACATTTATCTGACCTATTAGAGCAATTTTGGGATTTTCAAATAGCTTATACTTTTTGTAGGTAAATACCGCATTTTTGAAGAACCAGGTTTACAATGTGTAAAGCAGTAAGAATGACATAGCTATTGTCTTGAGTTTAACTCATTTTGTTAAATAAGAGATGATATAGAAATTGATTCATCTATACATTCAAAAAATTTATATTGAACAAGTATTATGTTCCAAGAGTATGCACAATTTAAAAATGAACATAAGGGGCAGCACCTGTGGCACAGTGGGTTGGGCGCCGGCCCCATATACCGAGGGTGGCTGGTTCGAACCTGGCCCTGGCCAAACTGCAACAAAAAATAGCCGGGCGTTATGGCGGGCAACTGTACTACCGGCTACTTGAGAGGCTGAGGCACAAGAGCTGGAGGTTGTTGTGAACCGTGACACCACGGCCCTCAACCAAGGGCGACAAAGTGAGACTCTGTCTCTTAAAAAAACAAAAATGAACACATGAAACCTGCAGTTGTTGCCCTTAATAATATAAAAAAGAATATATCAGTTATATGTGTATTGTGTTAAAGCACAAGAAATCTGTATAATTTAATATTTTTCATGTCATGATCTACATATTTCATATGTCTTAGATGGCTTTGAATCGTGCATAATTGACTATCTACTACATATGTTTTGAAATACTAGAGGGTGGATATTGGAATTTCAAATAAGATATTTTATTAATCCTTCCAAAGCAAAATTCTGAGAAATTTTTCAGAAATCTGAAAGTTTTCAAAATTCTGGAAAAGATAATTTCAGTTAGTAGAAATTGAGCTCTAATCAGAATTTTCAGCTTGATGTTTATACTCAATGTGTAGACATTTAAAAGACTTGACATAGGGAAGTTTGTTTTAAATTTATTTATCTTTTTACTGTTTTAAAAAATAATCAGTATTTCTCCTTAGATGGAGTAAATTTATCTAAATGATGTAAAATATTCTAAAAATTACAATAATATTAAGCTAATCTTTATAGGTATTTATGTTAGAGGTTTGTATTCACAATCTAAAATAGCCAGCAATCACAGCAAAAATATTTACTGACGACCTAGTGTGTGCATAGGAATGGATTTGAACTGTGATTGGTGCTTTACAGGCCTTATCTCAAGCATTGCTCATAACAACCTTCTGAGATAAGCAATTGTTGAGGAGCATTGGCTGTTACTTGAGGGAATTAAGATTTAGGGAGGATGAAACATTTGCACTGCATCACACATCTGATGACAGTCAGGAGTTGAATTTCACTATCTCTGACCAAAGCTTGAAAGAACTAAAATGTGGTGGGTTTTTTTTTTCTAGAATTTGTTCATCTATATTTTATTAGGTAAGTCTGTTATGGTGGGGGTCGTACATCTACCATATAGAATAACCAGCACTTCATAGGATATTTCCAGCTGATAAATAACAAAGCATTAACATTTCCTCTTTTCAATTTATTTCAGCATCACAATCTGTAAAATTAAATATATATACTATATTTTATTGTAAAACAATTTTATTTTAAATGCCTTGAGGCCCAAGATAGTGTTTATACTCACCTTGCTGCCTTAGTAGTTTTCACATTCTGCAACACAATAGATGCTCAGAAACTGTATTCGTAAACATCGTCCGTGTGTGATAGCTACGCATTCCACGTACACTGCGCACAAGGCTAAAGGCTGGGAAAGCTCTAAGGTATACAATTGTACATTAAAAATTGTTCTATTATAAGACAGAGTCCATTCAACATCACTGTGTTAAGTAGCTCACCATGATTTTCAATTGCAATCATGTACAGAGAAAAAGCATGTCTGCAAAATGAATTTGTGTATTTTCTTATAAGCATCAGAAGGATTTAAAGCAGGATTTTATGGTTGTTTATTGACAATTTTTTCCATTGTCAGCAATGTATACTTTTTTTGGGCAGAGATTTTGCTGCAATGTATATTTTTTCTGGGTAGAGGATCAGAAAATTGAACATTCTAACTAACCAATAAGCTTGAAGTGAGAAGCAGAAGGACCTAAGCCACCTTTTTGATCTCCGTCAAATTTGGAAGATCTGGGCATTTTCTGAAATTATGAGATGCCCCCTTTTTGCTTTAACTTTGAATATGAGCCACAAATGTTCTTATTTGAATTTGAAACACAAATATTCTTATTTGGCATTTGAATTGAATGCTTGCTTTTGTGTGACGTTTCAAAATTTCAGAACTCTAGAGTTAAAAGAAAAATATTTTCTGTCTTGCAAACTGCAAGGGAGGAAAAAAAAAAAATTTGCCTGGCTTCCCCTTTCTGTTATTTTTTGCTGTATTTCTTTCTAGCTTTCTAACTGATGTGTTTTGTCTATCTGTCTGTCTGTCTGTTTGCAGTTGACTTCCTTTCTGTAATCATTTTATACTTTCTTTTGATGTGTGTGCCTGTGCACTGAGTTCCCTGTGCACATCTGTACTTTGTGTTACTTTTTTATTTGCTTTTTTTTTTCCTTTTTAAGTTCTCTTGATACATTAGTTTCCTATGTAACAAATAACCATGGACTTTGCCCCATAAAACACAACAAATTTATTAGCTTATGGTCCTGAGTCAGAAATACAAAATGAGTCTCACTAAACTAAAATCAAGTTGACGCCAAGGTTGCTTTTCTTTTTGCTTTCTCTAGGAGAGAATCTATTTTCTAGACGTCACTCACCTTCTTTGTCTCATGGCCACTTCACATCTTCTGATTCAGCAATGAGGATCAGTTGAGTCTTTCTCATGATGCTGTCTCTCTAGTTCTGACACTTCTGACTTCATCTTCTCCATTTAAGGACCCTTATCATTATTAATGCATTGAATCTCAAAGAAAATCAATGATAATCTTATGTTAAATTCAATTTCATACTATCTGCAATCTTCTTTCTCTTTAGCCATGTAACATAACGTGGATGAATGACGTAGCTATTTTCTTAAATGTAACTCATGTTTTGTTAAATAGTCCTACAAGTTAGGATACGTTCAATTTGGGTGGGTGAGGACCTATTCTGCCTACCTACATATGGAAATCAGAATTGCTTATTGTATCCCCTAAACTTTGCTTTTCCTTTATTGCAAAAGACTCCAAAATAAGACTATCGTTTGATCATAACCCTGGTCCTCAGAGCTTCCTCAGGTGTCAGGTGTCAGAAACTTCACAGAGCAAAAAAATTCCTCTCTGCCTTCTGTATATCTAAATCTTTAGGTACTGGAAGGACTGAGCTATATTGAGAATTGTGCAAGTAAGGCGTTTCTTCCTCTTACCTATGAAATACGAATGCAGGGTGATTTCTTGGAAGGGTGTTGGAAGAAATGAGAAAAACTAATTAGAATCATTGGCTGAAGATGCTATCTACTCCTTTGTAGGTGATAGTCAGGAATAGCTGGAATCCGAAGAAACACTTCATTGAAAACATTAGGTTTTTCTTCTGGAAATAGTGTACTTTTGAAGTTCATTTTCATCAGAAATTAGTCCCCTGTTGCAGAATATCTTCTTTCCAGTATGTCTTACAGTTATTTTTTGTTTGTTTTCTTTTTTCCACCTATCCTTCTATCTTTTTTCTTCTACACTTACCTCACTATTACATAATTTAGGCAAACTGATACTCTCAATCTTCTTATAAAAGTAAAACGACCTATTATACTATAGTAAGTGTGGTTATGGGGATGAGAATGCTGATATTTTCAGTTATTATTCACAAATGCACTGCCTCAGGTCTCCTTTTTCTGGGTGCTTAGATGTGCCACTAGAGCATGGAATGAGGAATATCTTTTTTCTATATTAATAGCTGCTATGAGGATTATACTTTTGTGAAACGCCACAGTTTTTACATTTAGTACAGTGCTTAGAAGATTTTAAATTGGTGGTAAATATAAAGTAAGCAGATGATGAATGGCATCAAACAAAGAGATGATGTACAAGAGAAGTGCAAGGTCAACTTCTGAGATGAGATGCCACTTATTAAGCAAATTACATCAGAAAAAGCAGTTTTATTCATCTTGCTATGTTCTTTTTTATTCCTCCTCTTTGCTTGTTCCCCCAGTTCATTCATTGTTTTCATGAATTGTTTGTTCTTCCCCACTTTTTTAATCCACATTTTGAGGAGAATGACAAGCATCATGTACATTTTACAAATACAGATATGACAGTTCTTTATCCTCATATTAAGCATAGTAGAAATCCAACATATATACCTACTATTAGTTTTATGAATAAGCAACAGTAACACATTGCTAGTCATGTAGCAGAATTAACCGCTATGCAATACTGACATTATCTTCCATATAGAGAATGGCTTTCATATATTAGACACAGTAACACAAATTCTTTATCTCTTTTTTAGTAATATCATTTATTTAAGAATAAGAAATATTCTGGTATAAATGGGACTTGATAATTATAGGAAATTAAATCAATATAGTTATGTGAAAAGAAAAATAGTCAAAGTCACCTAGAAGGCAACTGCTCAGAATAACTCATTAGCACCTAGGGCATATTATGTGAATATTAGTGTATTACACTGATAAAGAAATAATTGAACAGAATATTCAATGTAGTACTATTTGATTTTTAAGATGATTACTTTATATTAATGTAATTAAACAGGAAAACAAAATTAAAGGGAGGCAATGATAAATTTTAGAGAAGTGTTTCTTAATTTAAAAAGTATTATTTCCTAGTACATCCCTTTAATGTAATGGAAATCTCTATGGGGTTTAAATTAGTAGTCCTTAAACTGAGTACTTATTTTACTCTTTGATACTATGAGATATAGTTTGTAATTAAAATTGCCAACATTTGCAGTTTCCTGCTTCTGTGTTTGCCTCACGTATGTACAGTCACATGCATCTTTCCACTGGGTTAGCTCCATTTGAGCTCCATGCAGATTATCTTCTCTTTCCCTCCTCTGGTTTGCCACTTTTCTTTGCCTTCAGAGTGATTATTTTGAGACTTCTCTCTTTAACCGGATAATCCATTTCCAACCAGGTTTGTTTTTTATACACAGTACATATATAAGTTTGTGGTATTATTTTTGTCCTCCATGTTCTAATGTATAAAAGAGGTTGATATTATGTATTGTTTAACTGTGGAAATAAGCAAGAGGTGAGGAAACTCCCTAAGACCACAGTGATATTAGTGAAGAATACAGCAGTCAGCCCCAATTTTCCCGGGAACAGTCTTTCTTCTGTGCTTTTTGATTACCTAGACTTAGCAACTTGAGTTTAAATTACATAAAATCTGGGGGAAACCAAACCAACATGAGGCCTTATTGTAGCTCCCGTACAACTCCCATACTAGTTGTCATAATGTGATGTGCTCCATTATTTTTATAACAGATAATTAAATTAAATATTGCTACATAAGAAGAAACAATATTCAGTCATACATTGTGATCTATGATTAGAAATATTAAAACAGAAGTGTACCAAGACAGCATATGTAATAGATTGTTTTCTCCCATTGTTTTATTTATTTATTTATTTTCATTTTTAATGAATTAAAGTCTCAAGAATTGAAGGTTCTGTATTGCATACATCTGTAAGGGAAAGACCACAAGTGGTTAAGTATCACTTTGCAGAATTGTGCCTAGAATTGGTAAACTCTACCAAATGGCTTCTCAAACTTCTATTAGGATTAATAAGCAAACTTTCTTTGCTTTCCCAGAAAGAAGAATTTCACAAAAGGGAACATATTCTGTTCAAATGCTGATATACATTGGTTTTTGCAAGCAATTAGATTAATTAATATAAAATAAAAATATTTCCGTTGGCAGAATTGGGAAAAGGTAGAGACTTCTCACAAAAGATCCAGAATGTCTATTAAATATTGGCTAATATGATCAAGAAAATAATGGAGAAATCAAAGAATGAGAGACTTGAGTGGGAGTTAATACGATATCCATGTCTCATCCTGTGCAATTGGGGTTACTAACGGCCATAGGAAGTGACCTCGGGGAAATCATCAGGTAGTGTGAGTAGCCAACTTCTGTCTCTGCATACTGAAATATCTATCATTTGAATATATGTTGTGACCAGATTAAAGAATATAAATCCTCTAATTCTGGGAGTATGAATGGAAAACAGTATCTGATTTCCCCCAAACATTATTTCAGGCACATTTAAGAACTCAATAAAAGTTTCTGGAAGTAATGAAAGAATTCTTCAGTGTTAAGCGTAGGCCTGTATCTAAAAGATAAACAGAAAACCAAATGTTTGTACATGAGCATACATAGTGTATTACTTTAACAAGGAAAACAAAAAAAGACCCGGCTGAGCCCCTGGAGGTAGTCTCCATTATCCCTGGTCCATTCTGGACCTTTCACCTCATTAGCACAACCACAAACACAGGCAGACCTTTAATTGCTCTGCCAAGTCTATTTTACCCGAATGTACAAGGTATAAATGTTAAGCAAAGTATACTTTGTTTAACAAAATTTGATTTTATTCTTTGTAAGTCCTATTTTCATACTGTGAATGCAATAATGCCACGTAAAGGAATGACCGTTTGGCTTATGGAGAATTTAAAATGATGTCTGAGACCACACGTTCTGTTGATATAAACCATGCCTCCTCCCATATCTGTGTCTTAAAACACCAATAGTTTCTGTGGAATACTTACTATCTGTAAATAATATTTTAGCTCATTTATAGCTGAGCTAAGGAATAAGCAAAATCCTGACTATGATCAGGAAGTATCCACTGTCTTTTAGTGAAATACTGCACAGAAATATTTAAGACTTCATATCCATCACAGTTCTTTTGGGAAAACCACAACTAGTTTAATAAGCAGTTTTTCTTTTTTTTTTTTTTTTTTTTTATTGTGGAGAAGGGGCAGGGAAAGAAGGCGGGGGAAGAGGTGAGTGACAGGGTCGGGCCAGTGGCATGGTACCACATTGGCTGTATCTAGGTATCTAGGTAGAGGCAGTTTCAGGCCGGGCCTTGCTGAGTCGTTGCTACACGGAAGTAGCTCGATGGATCTGCTTCTAGTCAGGCTCAGGAAGTTGCACTAGGCCTCAGGCACATGGCAGGGCCCAACAATTCCCTCTTTTGTTTT
>CAUYPK010094319.1:0-15829 GCA_963574355.1 Loris lydekkerianus
GCTGCTTGGGGCAGATGGGATAAGTTTGTCCTGGCCTCACCTGAGGTTTTCAGCCCCATGAAGCCACTTAAGACTTTCACATCCCGGCAGTAGATGCAGCGGGTCAGCTTGGCAGATGGGGGGGGGGGGTTCCAGAGCTCAGGCCTGGGTAGAGAGTTCCTCCCAGTGTTGCCCAATGTGCTTGTACAACTTTGGACACCTCATTAACCCCCCTGTGCCTTGACCCCTTCTAAAAATCTTCCATCTATCCCTAGAGACTTATAAAGTGGCCCAGAGAGAAGCAGAATTTACCCAAGGCCACACAATAAGTACCATCAGAAGCCTCCTGAGCAGTGAAGGGGCTGTTAGGGCAGAGGGTGATAGGGCTGGGGGAGGCTCAAGAGCTGGCCCATGGGATGTGCTGGTCCTGGGCTGGTTAGGCCTCCCTCTGGCCACCTCTTTCTTCTTTTGGCCCTACCCCAGCAAGGTCTTGGGCTGGCAGGCCCTGCAGAGGGTGCCTTCTTTGGGGGCAGTGGGGACTGAGCTACAGGGAGATGTTCTGCCTTGAGCAGTGGACAGCCTCTCTCACCCAGACCCTGGGGTTGGATATCCTAGAAAGGCCTCTCCTCGTCCCAATGCAAAGCACCCTAGTTGGGCAGGGCTAGCCTGGCATCTCTTAGTGAGTGGGGAAGGGAGGGGAAAAGCCCAAACTTTAGGGTATATGAACTGTGAAATTAAATCGAAATACTCAAATAAGGAATCACATAACAACATAAGCAAAGATGTTTACCAGGGCTTGAAGTTAAATACAGATTTTTTCATAAACCCAAACACAAAATGCAATAAAGTTCTGTGGAATGTTAAATATAATTTACAGTGGAAAGAATGTTTCTTGCCATCATAAACCCACATGCACAATGTCACTATCTGGGTGCTGGGAGACTGAGTTCCACTGGCTGCACCATTGGGCCTGGCATGGGTTCAGCAGGCACCCTTGATCCCCTGAGAGGCTGCCGGGGAGCCAGATCAGTGGCAGGCACTTGTTGTGGGGTGGCCATCAGCCTGCCCTGTCCTCCTGCCCTGTCCCAGGGTGGAAAGGTAGCTGTGGGCTCAGAGCTGGCTTAGCATTTGGATATTGCTGGAAAACTTGGGTGAGGCAGAATCTGAGGGAGGGCTCACCTCTGTCACCTCTGAGCAGAAAAGCAGGCAAAGAATAGCTGCCCAGGTGCCATGTGTCATCTCTACCCCCACCTGGCCTTGGCCCTGGGTTCCCTCCCACCAGAATGGCTGGGTGGAGTGCAGGCCTGGAGAGGTCCCCACCACCCAGGCCAGGAATGGGGCCTAGGCAGCAGTGTCCTTGTTTGCACCTCCTGTGGGTCAACTCCCACCAAGGAGGGAGTGGGTAGGCACTCACACTGTTGTGAGAGTGAGGTCTTCTCCTGGTCCTCTTCCAACAGCCTTCTCTGTTTCGTGGAAGAGGTTGGGGATGGGAAGAGAACTGCTCAGAGTCATACTCTGAGTTCAGATAAACTCACATGGGAATTGGAGTTTCCACCTCATAGACCTCTGGGAGGACAGTTGATAGCAGAGTCCTCAGTGGGGAAGATCTATCCAGACAGACAGATTAGAGTGCCAGCCTGCATTTCAGGGGTGTGTCTGACATGCATTAGACCAAGGGCCTGTGTGTTCATGTGTCTGTGTGTGCATGAATGTAAGGATGCCGTGTGTCTCAGGAGGGTGGCAGGGGTCAGCATGTGTCCCCGAGTAGCTGAGAACTCTGCTTCACCTAGAAGTGTGTAGGCTGGAGAGCACGACCTTCCCCCACCACCTGGACTTACGGTGCAGCACCAGCTGGACCCCAACCAAGCCCCCAGCGTCAGGGTACCCCAGGCTTGTGCCCAGGGTTTCAGGCCAAGGAGAGAGGGAAGCAAAGTCCATTCAGCATTGCTACGGCCTCTGTGGTTCAGCAAGCACTAGTCTCACCAGCCCAGGGCTTTGGTATAGGGCTGAGGCTAGAGGGGCCAGATGGGCCAGAAAGGCTCCAACAGGGTGAGGGGCTGCGCAGGGTCCCGAGTTGGAAACACATCCCTGGGCTGGGCTGTCCTCCCAGGCTCAGACCTACCCGGTGTGGTTAGGTTAGGTGGGCTCACAGGGACCACTGGGTCACCAAATGCCAGGACATGTGCCAAGTGCACTGATCCCAGCATCTCCTTTAGACCCCACAATAGCGTGAGGCAGCCTTCTCGTCTCACCCCCGCCTGGCAGAAGGACCCCTGCACTCCAAGCCCACACTGCCAGGCCTAGGCCAGTAGGCGCCACTGTTCAGCTCCTAAACTTGTATTGAGTGCCAGGCCTTGAGCTGAAAGCTGGGGACCCAGAGGACCAGATGTGGCCTGTGTCCCCCAGCCTCTGGGCTCCCTTCTTGGGGGTGGGACAGAAGAAGCAGTCATGGCCGTGTGGCCAATCGATTTCAGTCCTCATCAGCCAGGCCGGGGAGGAGCCAGGTCCAAGATGGGCCACCTGGGTTCCTGGCCTCAGGGGGTCTCTGGGACAGCCCAGTGGGCAGCATCCAGGCCCGGCCCTGCCTCCTGCTGTCTCTCTCAGGGCCTCTCTGCTTAGCCAGAAGTCACCTGGTCATTCCCTGGCTCTTAAATTTGTAGGAGGCCTGTGGCATTTCTCCAGACTCCCAGCCTTCCTAATTTATGTGCTGCTGTGGCAGGGAGTATTTTCTTTAAAAACAGGATGGATGTGAGAAAAACAACAATGCCCCAAAACCACATTTAATGGGTGGGTCGGCTGGCTCGTTAGCGCTGAATATCAAGCTTCAACCACACCGCTGGGAAACAAAAATAAACAACATCCATGGAGAGATTCAGGATGGGGGTGTCCATGCTGGGGGTACACAACACCCAGGATCACAGGGCCTTGGGCTTGGCCACCTGAGGGCTCCCCATGGTCAGAGGGCATGAGCACCTCCCCAGCACCCCTTGCCTCCGGGGATTGACCCCCCTCAGCCTCTTTTGCTGAGCACCACCCTGGGAAAGGTCAGTGGGAGGCGGCACCCCCTCCCAGGTCTCCCAGCCCCTCCCAGCAAGGAAACCTTTTGTGGTAAACCTAAAACCTGCTTGGTAATTTAAGCTTGCTCCCTCCTGCCCTGTCCGCAGGAAAGATGGGGAACAGCTGGTCGCTACTCTTTTTCTAATAAATCCCATCAGACTGCACTGCTGGGGGATGGGCAATGGACAGAGTGAGGGACCACCAGCCCCCTATCTGGCTGGACACAGCCAGGTAGGCCCAGCCCTCCCTCCAGGGCCTGAGAAGCGGCAGGTCTCTGCCACACTTTGGTCCTGGTTATCAGAAAAGGGCACCCAAGTGAGGACTTCAGCCCCAGCTCCCCTGGCT
Source organism: Loris lydekkerianus (assembly GCA_963574355.1). Classification (NCBI taxonomy): domain Eukaryota; kingdom Metazoa; phylum Chordata; class Mammalia; order Primates; family Lorisidae; genus Loris; species Loris lydekkerianus. The sequence continues at coordinate 3,382 of CAUYPK010094319.1, forward strand.
CAAGGCTGCCTTTGTGTGGGTGGTGGGGTACGCTGCACTGGTGGGAGTGTAGGGGTCTGGGGGGATGGCGTCGAAGCCTTTGTGCAGCCAAGTTCCAGGTGCATTGTGTGCTGGTCCGAACTTTAGCTCACAATTTGGGATTAGAGCAAATCCGAGTATTTTTCTGCATGCCTGCCCGCTCCCGGGCGCCCGGAGCCTGCTGGGTAACTGCCTATTATCCTCCGGTTCCACTCCAGTGCCCTCCCCAATAAAACTTTTCATATCCTTATAAACGAACTCGATTGCCGTGTTATAAACATTTACACTGTGCTAACAGATCATCTCCGCACATCAGAATTGGCTAAATTCCCTTTTCCAGATGAATATATTGAAGGAGATTAGAGATATGATAGCTTTTCAGATTGCTGAACCCAGAGAAATTAGTTTAGTGAGCATTTACAGAGGCTAAATTGGAACCATTAAATAGTGGATTAAATTGATGGCACTTTCATTGTCTGTCCTTCGGTACCGCTGTAAAATCAATTAGCCGTCACCAGCCCATTCTCCATATAGTGAAATTGTCGTCCTCCCTGGAAGCTGATGCAAAACCTCCCAGCGGCAGTGAGGGGTGTGAAAACACACCTATTAGGTGGTGTGGCATGAAATAGCATCAGGAACTGGCCTGCCTGGGGAGGTGTCCGGCTTGCTGCTTCTACCTTACTTGGCCGGGGCTAGGACCCCACTGGGGTTGCCAGACCCCCTGGGCCTGTGTGTGTGGGGCTATAGAAGCTTTCCCCATAGAGGCCATAAGAACAGGAGAGGGGGTGCTGACCTGGCATGGCTGGGACCCCATTCTCTGCCCTTGAGGTGGGTGAAGGCAGACTCTGTTTGGAGGGCATGTGCCAGGGGCTACCCACAGGGCTTCAGACCTATGCGATTATAGGTCTCCTGTCCTCACAGCACTGGGCAGGGGCTGCCACTGAGTCTGAACACAAGCTCTTATAGCCCCAGGGAGACAGATGCTATTCTGTCCCCATTTCACAGCAGAGGAAACTGGGCTCAGAAAGTGATGTGGCTGCCCAGAGGTCCATGATAGTCTGAGGAAGGCGCATCTGCCTCCTGGGACTCCAGCCCTAGTTAGGAGCAGGCTGAATGAGACCCTGGCCACCCAGAGTCCTCAAGGGAGAGCAACTCCTGACGTGGAAAGAGAGCTCCAGCCAAGTGTGGAGGGGGAGGGAGGTGTTTCAGGGAGGGTAGGAGCAGGGTGAATCCTGTCTTGTGCCAGTACCCCTTTGCTTATCTCCACAGAATTCATACTGATCAACACAAGAACTTGGGGTGAGAGGGTTCCACCCCCCACCCCCACCCCCATGCTGATGGAGAAACTGAAGCTCTGACTCACACACCAGGTGGCAGCATGGTCTGTGATGAATTAACGTGGCTGCTGCACCAGGCCCTGAAGGAGCCATGTGAGTTCAAGGGGCTCACCCCAAACACTCTGGATATGCCTACTTGACACAGGAAGACAGAAGGCTCATGGCGGCTGGTTGAGAGACAGGGCATTGAGGTCTGAGTCTGGGAGAGGGGGGGCTATGTGGCATCATATCCCCAGGCAGGTCCTATAAGGGGACACCTCAGGCCTAGGCCTCTGCTTGCTGGGACAGCATGTTGAACCCTGGGTCCCTTTCTCTATGGCATCCAGGACCCAATTGTGACCTGCACTGCTGACCACTATGCCAGAGCCCCTTTCCTGTCCTCAGCACTCAGCTCAGGTGGCCCCTTCAGAAAGACTCTGCTCATCCCCCTAATCCCTGGGCCAGTTCCCATGGGCTGTTGGGCTTCTCTGTGCCATAGTGGTCATGAGCCAGGTGAGAAGCTCTACATCTGTGAGGGGCCTACTCTTCCTATCTGCTCCAGCCCTCTCTTTGAGGAGTGATGGGAAATGGCTTATACCAGGCTAGTGCCCTGGCCACCGTGATGGATCAGTGATACACCTAGAGGTCCCTGAAGGAGGCCTGGTCCTCCCTCAGCCCAACCCTGGAAAGGGAAAAAAGGGAGAAACAGCTCAGAGCTGGCCCCACCTCTCAGTGGCCAGAAAGCACACGGGATTGTAGGCCGTGAAGCAGCCTTCTCGGTCAAGAGCACTTTCCGCAAACATTCTCACTGCACCCAACACTTTACAAGCACTTTCCCTCCCGTCAGCCTGGAAAAATCATTAGCTGCATCCCACAGACAGGAAACGGGGAAGATTTGGGAAGAGTCAAGGTCGAGCAGCAGGTAGAAGGACTTGGGACTCCCTTGCACACAGGCCTGGGGGCCCCCTCCCTTGTCTAGCCTTCTTCAGGGCTCTGGGGTAGGCTGGTCACCAGGGCCCTGCCTGAACTTCATGGGCTCCATTCAGCTGGGGAGTCAGTTCTCCTCTGGTGGAGTCCAGGGCTCGGGGCCCTGGGGGACTGAAGAGGTCTAGAAAGAAGAGCCGGGGCAGGTGACCCAGGATTTCAATAATGTTTGGGGGTGTAGGGCTTCCTGGAGTCTATGGATAGCTGAGCATGTGGCTGCATGTGTGCCTACCATATGCGTGTGTGCGTTTATGGCCCTGGGAGCCCCTGTGCAGACCTACCTGACCTCCCAACCCCCACATGGACTCAGAGGGGCCTGATACCCAGGTGCCAAGGAAAGGGCATGCTCAGTGGGAAGAATCACCTGCCCCTCCTCTCCACTGCAGACTCCAGCAGCTACCCCTGGTCAGGCCCCTTCTTCGGCCAGGCCAGGCCAGTGTGTCTGGAGGGCCCCAGCAGGATGTGCTCACTTGGGTAAGAGGAGGCTGGTGGATAAGCCCTCCTGTGGAATTCTTAAAGACCAGCATGTGGACAAGAGATGGATTTGAATGTGTTGAGCTCCAGGCTGGGCGGTTGCTCTGGGATGGGCCAGACCAGGCCTTCCTGTGTTCTCGAGCCTTGTGTCACAACCACTCAGGGTCTGTGATGTACACAAAGGCTGCAGAGACCGAGAAAGAGAGAGTGGGGCTCTCCCAGATATCCCTTCTCCCTGCAGGCACTGCCAGGGCCCAGGGAGAATGTCTGCATGTAGACTTGCCTTGCTGAGCTCAGGGCAGAGCTTCTGGTAGGTGAAGACCCCAATCTTGGCAGCCACTGCCCATAGTACTATGATATCTGCCCTTGGGTGAGTGATGAGCTGCCTGTCATAAGGGGAGTGCAAACCCCACTCGTTGGGGGGAGGTAGACAGAGCCTGGCCCTAAGTATGGAGGCACCAAGGCTCCTTCCTGGCTGTCTATGCATGGTGCTGGGCACACCAGGCAAATTCACAGGGGTCAGTGGTCCCCAGACCCATATTCCCAGCCCCTGGAGGGTCTAGCATCCTCCCTGTCCTCACCTTCCTGACCCCTGACCTCTGGCTGCTCTGAGAACTGGCAGCCCCCCAGGCTGGCTGAGAGGCCCTGTTCCAGCAGATTAACACCCCCAACAAAAAAAACACAGGGCTTGTTTCATCTGAGCCCAGCAGCTGGGCAGAGGCCTTGGAAGCTGAGAAGCCCTTGGCGGGTGGGGTGGGGTGGGGGAGTGCTGCCTGGGTCAGGTGGCTCCAGGCATGGAGACACAGCTGGGTCGGAAATCCGGGTCAGAGAGCCACCCTGCAAGACAGAGACTCAGGCCAGGGCAGGCAGGCCAGGGTGAGCAGGGCATCTGCAAAGGACCCCTTGGGCCATGTGCTGAGTTTGTCCTTGTGTCCCACAGCTTCCTTGAGGCCCAGAAAAGTCTCCTTATCTCATTTTACAGATGAGGAAACTGAGGCCTAGGGAAGGTAAGAGGACTGCTCCTCTGCCATTCAAACTCCAGTCACCTGCTTGTGCCTCATCTGAGCTGCAGACCATCTGGCCATGTTGTCATGTTTCAGAGTGACCCGGAGAAGGTGGAATCTGCCCAGGGTCACACAGGTAGATGGTGGCAGCAGAACCAAGACACCCTCCCCACCCCAGCCTCCTGCCCCCACCTGGGCCTGTCTGTGGGAACACTACAGCCTCTTCCACTCCAGGCCCATCCTCAGTGGCTCAATGGGCTTGCTGGGTAAAGTTTTTGGCCAGTTAAGGGTGAGTTTGGTGGGGTCGGGGGCAGGATAGCGAGGGGGGGGGCAACAGAGACAGGTGAGAAGGCCTGCCTTGGGAGGTTCTCACACACAGACAGCCTGGCCCACCTGCCACCTGCCTACCCAGCCTACCCAGCCACTGATAACTGATTCTTAGGGAGAGCTGGGCCGTGTCCAGATGCAGCGGCCAAGGACCAGCCAGCTGGGCTTCTGTTCCTTAGGACAGTGCTTGACTATGTGGTGGGAGGAGGGCTCTGTCTCCAGGCTAGGACAGAGCGGACAGTGTGGACACAGAGAGACCAGAGAGCGCAGCCTGGTGTGGAAGGAAGACCCTGGGGTAGGGGGATCCAGAAACTGAGGTCCTGGGCTGTGCCACCACTCACTGGGCAAGTAACTTTGCCCTCCTGGGTCTCAGTTTCTCCTTCTTGATAATGGGCTGATTATGCCCCCCTCCCCCAGATACACAAAACACTCTCTCCTCTGAGGGCTGCTGACCAGAGAAGGAAGGAAGGACTGGGGCCCAGGCAAGCAGGAGATGAGAATACAAAGTCTGTCCATCCTCGCGCTTGTCACAGATGGAATCACTCAGCCCCAGGGAGGTCAGGGGGCTCAGGAGCCTTTGTCACTTGGGCCACCCTACTCAAGGGAGTGCTCATTTGGTAGTAAAGACCATCAGCCTTAGGCTGAGGCCTGAGAGAGCCAGGCAGAGGTTTGGAGACAGGTGGAGAGGAGGGAGCTGCACTTTAGAAAGGGCCACTAGCCCATTTGCCTATCTCCCTGTCCAGGCTGCTGTCCTCTGCTCCTAAAAAGGGAATATGGTGGGAGTGGAGAGGCTGTGGAATCTTTGGGGTTCTGAATACATTTTCTAAAAGAAACCCAAGGAACCCACACTGGGCCAGGCTTGCCATGGTGGACCTGCATAGTGTCAGGACACCATAGGTTCAGCTGTCCTGGGGTACAGTTACAGGATGCCTTGGGGCATCCTGAAATGGGCTGTGTCCTGGAGGAGCAGAGCCCATGAGGTAAGGAAAGGGGTCCTCTGCGGGCCTTCTACCTCCCTTTTCAGCAAGACCACATTTATGGCTCCTTTGGAAAAACTGGGTGGTGGACCTGGCCCTAGGCCAACACCAAAGCAGTCTAACTACTCAAGGAGACAGGGACCTGGCCTCTTGTGAACTGGCTCCTCATGCCCAAACAGAATTGCTTGGTCTTTGGGAGTCAGTGCACTTGGAGGCTGCTTTTCAAATCCCCTGGAGGTCAATCAGAAGCTGGGCATAGTGTGCCCAGCACCGAGCAACCTGCTGTCCGTGAATTTGCTGGTCTTGTCCTGTGTCACCATTACACACAGCGTTGTCCTGAGGATAGCAGCCTGGCTTTCGGCACTCGAGAAGAAAGCAGGATGGCACTAAAATGTTGAAAATAGAGCTGGTGCAAGATTCACAAGTGAACATTAAAATCATTGCAGTATATTGAGCTCCATCGAGACAGCACTGGGGCAAATGAGAGCCAGACAGGCACTGGGAGACCCTGTGCCTCACTGAGGAAAATAACCAAACATTGGCAAAGGAGATCCTAAGCAGCCGAGAGGCAAAATGTCGTCATATACATTCTTTGTGCAAACTTGTCAGGAGGAGCACAAGAAGAAGCACCCAGATGCTTCAGTCAACTTCTCAGAGATTTCTAAGAAGTGCTCAGAGAGGTGGAAGACCATGTCTGCTAAAGAGAAAGGAAAACTTGAAGATATAGCAAAGGTGGACAAGGCCCATTATGAAAGAGAAATGAAAACATATATCCCTCCTAAAGGTAAACAAAAATGAAGTTCAAGAATCCCAATGCACCCAAGAGGCCTCCTTCGGCCTTTTTCTTGTTCTGTTCTGAGTATCGCTCAAAAATAAAAGGAGTACATCCTGGCCCATCCATTGGTGATGTTGCAAAGAAGCTGGGAGAGATGTGGAATAACACTGCTGCGGAAGACAAGCAGCCTTATGAAAAGAAGGCTGCAAAGCTGAAGGAATTATACGAAAAGGATATTGCTACATACGGAGCTAAAGGAAAGCCTGATGCAGCAAAAAAGGGAGTCATCAAGGCCGAAAAAGGCAAGAAAAAGAAGGAAGAGGAAGAGATGAAGAGGAGGAGGAAGATGAAGATGAATATGAAAAAGAAGAAAATGAGGATGAATAAGTTGGTTCTAGTGCAGTTTTTTTTTTTTTCTTGTCTATAAAGCATTTAACCCTCCTGTACACAACTAACTCCCTTTAAAGAAAAATTAAAATGTAAGGCTGTGTAACATTTGTTTTTAAACTGTACAGTGTCTTTTTTTGTATAGTTAACACACTACCAAATCTGTCTTTAGATAGCCCTTTCCCGGTGGTATTTTCAATAGCCACTAAACCTTGCCTGGTCCAGTATGGGGGTTGTAAATTGGCATGGAAATTTAAAGCAGGTTCTTGTTGGTGCATAGCACAAATTAGTTATATATGGGGATGGTAGTTTTTTCATCTTCAGTTGTCTCTGATGCAGCTTATACAAAATAATTGTTGTTCTGTTAACTGAATACCACTCTGTAATTGCGAAAAAAAGTTGCAGCTGTTTTGTTGACATTCTGAATGCTTCTAAGTAAATACATTTTTTTTATTTAAAAAAAAAAAAAAAACTACTTTGAGATATCACCTAACCCCAGTAAGAGTAGCCCACATAACAAAATCCCAAAACCAGAGATGTTGGCGTGGATGTGGAGAAAAGGGCACACTTCTACACTGCTCATGGGAATGCACACTAATACATGCCTTCTGGAAGGATGTTTGGAGAATACTTAGAGATCTAAAAATAGACCTGCCATTCGATCCTATAATTCCTTTACTAGGTTTATACCCAGAAGACCAAAAATCACAATATAACAAAGACCTTTGTATCAGAATGTTTATTGCAGCCCAATTCATAATTGCTAAGTCATGGAAGAAGCCCAAGTGTCCATTGACCCATGAATGGACTAGCAAATTGTGGTACATGTATACCATGGGATATTATGCAGCCTTAAAGAAAGATGGAGACTTTACCTCTTTCATGTTTACATGGATGGAGCTGGAACCTATTCTTCTTAGCAAAATATTTCAGGAATGAAAGTATCCAATGTACTCAGCCCTACTATGAAGCTAATTTATAGCTTTCACATGAAGGCTATAACCCAACTAAAGCACAAGAATATGGGGAAAGGGCCAAGGAAGGGGGGGGGGGAGGTTAGGGTGGAGGGAGGGGCCACACCTACAGTGGGGCCACACCTACAGTGCATCTTAGAATGGGTACAGGGAAAACTTACTAATACAAATACAGAATACAAATGTCTACATACAATAACTAAGAAAATGCCATGAAGGCTACGTTGAACAGTTTGATGAGAATATTTCAGATTGTATATGAAACTGCAAATTGTACCCCTTGATTGCACTAATATACACAGCTATGATTTAACAATAAAAAAAATGATAAAATAAAAAATCAAGTGAGTGATCATGCTACCTGGTTTAATATGGTATCAAGAAAAGAGACACTTGAGAAGGGCAGAGCAGACAGTCTTACATGACCTGTGCCACCCTTTCCCCCTCATGTGTTCCTGCCTCACCAGCAGGTGGAGTGAAGAGAGAATCTGTATGCCTGGAGAAGGGTAGGTGAAGTGATTGTGGGACTTTGAATTGAAACTCAGGACCACCCTCACACAGAAGAACACAGCACAGGGCCGAATTCTGCCCATGCCCATGGGGGGAGCATTTAGACCAATCAGGCCATCAGGAAATCCTCTGTCCCAACCCAGGTTCAAGCTAGCCCCACCACCACCAAGATTTGGAACCAACTGAAGTGTCCATCAGCAGATGAATAGATAAAGAAATCATGGTATATATACATAGTGGGATATTATATAACCACAAAAAAGAATGGAATCCTGTCATTTGATACAGTATGGACAGAACTGAAGATTATGTGAAATAAGCCAAGATCTTAAAGACAAATCTGGCACCTCCAGACATCACCTGCTCATCCAATAATGAGAGAAAAAGAAAGGACGCACACTGGGAAAATTTTCCTTTACTTTCCTCCCTCTTAAATCAGGGAAGGAAATTGTTCTCCCCCAGCTGATTTCTCTTCCTGTTCCAGTGGCCAGACATGAGCCACAAATCCTTGTCCTGACAGCAAAGGAAGTTTGGATAGTGACCATCTGGCATCCCCAGTCCCAGGTGCAGGTCAGGGCTGCAGCAGGGAGGAGGGAGAGGGATGTGGTGGTTGTGCATGGAGCAGTCATGCCCACCTTGGCAGGTTATTTTCAAAGGCCCAAGTCTTCTGAAGTTCAGATTCTCTGACATCTTAGCCACAGGGTTGTTCCTATACCATACGTTAGTCAGGATATAAACAATCTAAAACTAAATCCATGTACAAGTATGGTGGGTCCTCTGAAGACTGAAAAATCCAAAATGATAGTAATAATACAAATTAAAAACAATACAGTATAATGTAGGATTCTCATAGTGTTAGGCATTCGAGGTAATCAGAAGGTAATTTATAGAGTACAGGAGTCTGTTCGTAGGTTACATGTAATTACTATGCCATTTTTTATCAGGAACTTTAACATCACAAGACTTTGATATTCATGAGGATCCCAGAACCAATTCCCAGCAGTTACCCAGTGATGACTATACATGTATATTAATATTCATAAAGCCCAATATAGCAAGTGATACATTTTTATGAAACCATGAAATATAGCCGGGAATCAATGACCCTGGCACGCTTGCTTTGCGTGTGCTTACCTACACATGTGTGCACCCTTGCTGCGTGTGTGCTTACCTACACGTGTGCACCCTCGCTGCATGTGTGCTTACCTACACATGTGTGCACCCTCCCTGCGTGTGTGCTTACCTACACATGTGTGCACCCTCACCGCGTGTGTGCTTATGCATGTGTATGCGTTAAGACAACTTTCAGAAAAGGAAATCTGTATGACTGCTGTTCCCTGCCCACTAATATACATGAGTTTTAAAATGGCTTAACTCTGATAAATATTTTTCCCCAGCATTCAAAATCACCATGAGCATAGAATGGTGCAGGCTGCATTATGTTCTAGTACAAATGGGCATATTCATATCTGGCTGTGTTTCTTGGTACCTTTTCATCAGACACTGCTGTATGCCAGGGCTCCATTCCTGCAGTGAAGCCCTCACCAAGACAAGTCACAGTTCCTGCTTATGTGGCCCCTTGTCCCCTACAAAGAGCTCAAAAGGCCCTATAAGCATGATTATATATTTAATATATACAATTGTTATTCTTAAGGTGCAATTTTATGATTTAATCCTTATTATTATTAAACAATAAATATACCTTACTAGAAGTATTGCTGAAGGGGTTACTTGTGAGTTTATGTCTTGATACAGAATCCTTTCTTTCATGTTGTGCCTTAGCCTAGAGATAAGTAATTATAGGGGAAAAATAACTTTTCCAATAAGGCATTACAAAATTAACCTAAACTTTTGAATGTTGGATATTTGAAAGGGAAAACAATTCTGAAGAAAATATTTAAAGTATCATGGCAGCTTGATGCAAATTATATATTTTAAGTGTATGTTCTAATAACTTAAATGCTTCAAGGAAGAATATTTTAATGGACAAACATTAACAAAATGATCTAAACGTTTTAATGTTCCTAATATTCTTTGACAAAATAATAGTTGCTTAATTTGATTACATATCCTTTTGGAAGTTTCCAAAAGTCAAAAGTTTTTGTTGTCATTCTTAGCAGAAAGTTGAATTAAAATGATGATGAAAACATAATAATCATAGCTATGGTGTTGGCTTAAAATATAGCATTACTAAAGGAAAAATGTTTTAAATTGAAACATTTGATCATAAAAGTTATGTTTTATTTACCACTGACCTCTAGGTATTTAATGCCTCCTAGTTGTACCAGTCATAAGTTAGATTTCTTTGTAATGAGATGTGCCAGTAGCTTGCATTTTTAACAAATGTCAATTCCTGAGTCTTGCAATCATTAGTACCTGTGCTGTCAAGAACAATTTATTTTAAACATTTAAATATTTACTTTCTTTTTATCAGATTCAGAGAATCTAAAGCCACATAAAGACACAGAGAAACTGTTTACCTCTAAAGCCACATAAAATTGGCAGGACTGCTGTTTCCCCATAAACTCCCAGTGCAGTAACTTGGACTTGCTGACTCTCAGGATTCTACAAGTAAAAATAAAATATTTGAATATGAAGTTGGTTGAAAGAGATAAATTATTAACAAGGAAAGAATGTCATAATGTGATACGTCATAAAATGCAAATGTCCGTTAAATACAGACTATCCAAACTGGAAAAAAAATTGTTTTTCTACATTTCAATAAGCAAGAGACATCAGACAGCAACTTCCAGGAGAACTTTTCCTGTCCCTGTGCCATGAATAGCCAGTGATTGGAGAGGGTGTTTGAGCACATTTGAAAAACAAGTTAAAAGCTGGAGTGCATAAGCCCATGCCAAAAATTTGCAGAATCCTTAGAGTCAGCAAGCCCAAGTCACTGCACTGGGAGTTTATGGGGAAACAAGAGCCCTGCCAACTTAATGGGGCTTTGGAGGTAATTGTACATTTAATAGATAAAACCTCTGAATCTGATAAAAAGAAAATCATAGATGGTGTAATTTTATCAAGTGACAGATGTACCACGGTATTGCATTATTTTATTCTAACTGGAATTTTTTCCAGCTTTCCTGTAGAGTAACAGCAGGATAGGAAGGACTTAATTTTAATAAATACAACAAGATGACAGCTTTGAGAGCAAATGCCCGTGGATTCCAATAATATGCAAACCAAGAAATTAGGGTTTCAAACAATATGTGAATAGTTATCTAGTGATAATTTGCTAATAATAAATTCTCAGTACTTTAATTTATCTGTCATATCTGTGTTCAAGAATCTGAAAACATAAATATTCTTAAACTTTAAGAACTCATATAGACAAGGGGTTGGGAGACTGTGGCTTATCCAAATCCAGCAGGTAAATACAGCTATAGTGGAACAGAGCCATGTCTGTCTGTGAACATGTCACCCATGACTGCTTTGCGCTGCGGTGGCCTACTCAGGTGGTTGAGACAGAGACCACGTGGACCAGACAGCCAGAAAGATTTCTTATCTGGTTCATTACAGAAAAAGTTTGCTGACTCTTGACATAGAATGTAATGAAATATCGAGCACATACTTCTCATAAAATCATTCATATTCAAATGATAATCAAGCAAAACAAAACAGACCAGATTCAGGTGTCTTTCCGTCCCAGGAGAGGAGATGGAGCCCCATGTCAGAGTGTCACTGCTTTTCCGAGTGATACTGAGTAAGTCTCCCATTCTCCTTTGGTCAGAATTGAAGTTGTGCTGAGTTTGGAGGATAAGGGTGCAAATGGAAAAACCATGTGACCTTGAAATGGGGTGTGACAGCTGAGCCTAAAAACTATGTCCAACCAGTCATAAATGCAGGGACAGCCTGACGCGAACCCTGGGAGTCCAGGGACAGAGCCTGACAAGTCAGAATTTCAAGCAGACAGATAAGTTGGACGTCCTCAAATTTAAATAGTCAAAATAGCCTATTTATTTTTCTTTTTTATATTTCAAATAAATGTTGTTTTTTTAAACTTAGGGCATGATCTTGGCAGGCTTTTATTTAGTTATTATTATTTTTATTATTATTTATTTCATATTAATATAAGGATACAATCAGGTTACATTGTTTACATTTGTTAGGTAAAGTCCAAATAGTAGTTGAGCCCTTCCCCCAGGAGCTGTGCCATATTCCCTACCCAGCACCTGATAGGTGAGAGCACCCCAAGCCCCCTGGCTTTCCCACCCCCCCCCACCGAGCCCCCTGGCTTTCCCTCTCCCCCCACTTGAATTTAATTGTGTTCTGGTGTGGGTGTGTAGTTCTTGTGATACTTCACTTAGGAGGATGTTCTCCAAATCCATCTAGGTAAGTACAAAAGATATAAAGTCTCCATCTTTCTTTATGGCTGAAGAATATTCCATGGAGTACATATACTATAGTTTCTTTATCCATTTGTGAGTTGATGGCCACTTGGGTTGTTTGCATATCTTGGAGATTGTGAATTGAGCTGCAATAAACATTCTATGGTAAAATGTTTTCTTTCTTCTGGGTAGATACCTAGTAATGGGTTTGTAGAATAAAATGGAGGGTCTCAGGTGCCCATCGATCCACGAATGGATTAATAAATTGTGGTATATGTACACCATGGAATATTATGCAGCCTTAAAGAAAGATGGAGACTTTTCCTCTTTCATCTTTACATGGATGGAGTTGGAACATATCCTTCTTAGTA
>CAUYPK010094322.1:0-12777 GCA_963574355.1 Loris lydekkerianus
AAATGTTAAAAGAGAAGAAAGAAGAAATTGAAATTAGAAAACATAGAAATAAAAAATATATCTATATAAAAAGTAATAAAAAAAATTATCAAAAGCTCCTCCAAGAAAATGGTGAGAAAAAAACAGAACAAAACAAAACAAGAAAAAAAAAAGGCACCAACTACAAAAATACTCTTGCGTGTAGAAATATACAACTATACACAACTATATGTCTGCTGTAGAGATCAACCTTCGTAGGAATCTATTCATACTGCAATATACTTTCTGGACACCAGGTGGCGCCTTGAGTGGTTCCCAGGCTTATACTTGATTCACAGTTTATACTGTTACCATGGTGACCACCTTCCATGGCCGCTGGCCATTTTGGAATTTCTGTAAAAATTTGTCCCCTACGAATTGTGTAACTTCGGGTGTTCTTTTCCAGACAGCACTTGCGACCAACCTTCCCTCTTAGTGCAGGTGTCCACGCTTCTTAAATCTTTCCACTCTGCTCCCAGTTTCTCCTGCAAGCTGGTGAGTGCAATGTGCTGTGTGTGCGGGAGGTGCTGCTGGGTTCGCGTGGTCGCTGGCGGGTTTGTGGCTTTAGCGGCAGTTTCCACGGCTGAAGCCGGGTTCACGGCTTTAGCAGCTTTAGCGGCTGAAGTGGCTTCTTCAGAGTTTTTCTTTGGGGGTGGCATCCGCCAGTTCGCCACACAGCCAGAACCGCCAGCCCCTTCTGACACCTGGAGGAAAGGTGTCCGCCCTTTTGGGTAGTTCAAAATGTCTGTTTTCTAGGCGGGATCCCTTCCCCTCAATTGTCTAACAGGTTGCCCAGCTCCCCGTGGTTTTGACTGGCTCTCCTTTTGGATGCCTCCCTCAGTTCAGGAATAAATATTTGTCAATTGTGTTTTGTCAGCATTTACAAGCTGCTGCCCTCTGTGCGGGAGGGGCCTGCTGGCCAGCACAGCCAAGCAGGGAAGAATCTCTACAACAGAGTCTGTCATTTTAAATTACCCCTCATGAAAAGCAATCCGCCAGTTCGCTGAGCGTCTCCAGCTGTCCGCCTACTCCAATAATCCACACACAGGGAAGGTCTAGACCCTTTTTCTCTCACCTGATGGCTTGGGTGAGGTGGGCTACATGTTCATCCTGTCTGCCATCATGCTCCGCCTTCCTTCTTTTTTCAGAAACTATTGACATTCAGAGATGTGTCTATAGAATTCTCTATGGATGAGTGGGACTACCTGGACCCTGCTCAGCAGAATTTGTATCGGGATGTCATGTTAGAGACCTACAGACACCTGGTCTTCCTTGGTGAGGATAACTTACACATTTTTTAACTGTACACTAAGCATTTCATATTGTTTCTCTGCAGGTGGTTTTCGTAAAGATTTTTCTTTGACTGCATTAGTCTCAGATTGTTGATTCTAAGGAAAACATAAGTTCTTGGTATAGAAAAGAGAATATTTCAGATGTCATCTTGGCATTAATCTTAGCCTTTCTTGAGCTGATACATATCCTTCGCTACATTGATGGTAATTTCAAAAATGTAGAGGCTTAGAATTGTTGCCCATACCTGTAAGTCTAGTTTCCAGCACCAAATTTCATTTCTGTAGTGCGGGATAGTGGAGCATTTTAAATGCTTTTAAAATATTGTAAAGTTTCTGTCAGAAACCTCTATTTTTAGATTATTCTTTTAGGATCTCTAAAATGTTGTGTTCTCTACTATAGGAAGGTTCTAGATTATTAACTGGTGAAGCCCAGTAGCATCATGTTATCTTTTTTTTCTAATGAAACAGGGCTTGCTGTCTCTAAGCCAGACCTCATCACCTGTCTGGAGCAAAGGAAAGAACCCTGGAAGGTGAAGACTCACCAGACAGTGGTCAAGCACCCAGGTAGGTTTGAGTGAATGAAGCAGATAATAGTGGTCAGAGGTCCAACGTTGAAGGAGGAAACTACACAATGCAATGTGATTAGGGAAGCTCAGCTTAATTGGAAATTATTTCTGGGAAGCCTGGATTTCTTTCTCTTGTTACATAAAGGCACCTCATTTTTGTTTTCATTTTTTATGTTTATTTTCTCATTGAGACAAAGGCTCACTGTGTTGCCATCAGACCAGCGTGCCATGGCATCAGCCTAGCACAGAGCAATCCTAACCATCTTGGTTCAAGTGATTTTTCAGTCTCAGCCTCTCAAGTAGCTGGGAATACAGATTTCTCCACAAGACCTGGCTACTATTTTTACTGTTTTTTAGTAGAATGAGAATCTTGCTCTTGCTCAGGCTTGTCTCAAACTCACAAACTCTCACCTTGGCCTCTCAGGTGTTGGGCTTACATGTGTGAGCCACCATGCCTGGCCCTATTCTTCTTTTTAATTTTTTCAAACTTGTTTGGAACAGAATCTCACTTTGTCACCCTGGCTGGAGTTTTGTGGTGTCATAGCTCACTACAACATCAAACTTTCAGGTTCAAGGAATCCTCTTCCTTCAGCCTCCCAAGTAGCTGGGACTACAGGTGCCTGCTACAATGACCGGCTCGTTTTTCTTTTTAAGAGACGTAGTCTTGCCGTTGCTTGGACTGGACTCCTACTGGTTAAGCTCAAGCAATCCACCGGCTTTGCCCTTCCAGACTGCTAGAATTATAGGTGCCTGGCCTTTTCTTTTTAATTTTTAGAAGGAGTTTAGTTTTTGATGTTCTTTCTAGTTTATAGTGAAAAGAAAACTTTCTGAGGCTTATCCAGGACTGCAAAATCTGCCTGCTTTGTGGTTGATTTTCCAAACATAAAAATATTTGTGTATTTTTGAAGATCTCTGAAACATTTTTAAAAATTTTTCTTTAGGCTCGGTGCCTATAGCTGAAGCAGCTAAGGAGCCAGCCACATACACCCGAGCTGGCGCGTTTGGATCCAGGCCGGTCCTGCCAAATAACAATGGCAACTACAACCAAAAACTAGCTGGGTGTTTTGGTGGGCGCCTATAGTCCCAGCTACTTGGGAGGCTAAGGAAAGAGAATCGCTTTAACCCAGGAGTTGGAGGTTGCTATGAGCTGTGATGCCATGACACTCTACCCAGGACAACAGCTCGAGGCTCTGTCTCAAAAAAAAAAAAAAAAAAACAAATTTTTTTTTTTCTTTAAGCAGGCATGGTGGCTCACTTCTACAGTCCTAGCACTCTTAAGGGATGAGGCAGGATGATCACTTGAGTTCAGGAGTATAAGACCAGCCTGAACAAGAGTGAGATTCTTTCACTACTAAAAATAAAAAACAATAGCTAGGCAGTGTGCTGGTTGCCTGTAGTCCTACCTGCTTGGGGGACTGAGGCAGAAGGATGACTTCAACCTAGGAGTTTGAGGTTGCTGTGAGTTAGGCTGATGCTATGGCATTTTACCCTGGGCAACAGAATAAAACTGTGCCTCGAAACAATTTTTTTTTTTCTTTAGCACAGTGGTTCTCAACCTTCCCAGTCTGGAAATTTATTTTCATTGTTAAAAAGTGGTCTGGACCCACAGGTTGAGAACTACTGCCTTAGCATAGTATTTAAAATGTGAGAGTGAGCAGTTAGTACTAGTATTTGGGTCAGGCATCTCAGGACACTTCAAATGGATGGCATATGTCTTCTGCTTTATAGTTTTAGATTCCATGAAGGTTTCAAATAAGATTGTGTGGAAAGTATAGTCAGTAATTTTACAAAGAACTTAAGATTCTCCCCAAAAAGGCTCAGCGCCTGTGGCTCAAGCGGCTAAGGTGCCAGCTACAGATACCTGAGCTGGCAGGTTTGAATCCAGCCCAGGCCCACCAAACAACAATGACAGCTGCAACCAAAAAATAGCTAGGCACTGTGGTGGGCGCCTGTAGTCCCAGCTACTTGGGAGGTGGAAGCAGGAGAATTGCTTGAGCCCAGGAGTTGGAAGTTGCTATGAGCTTTTATGCCATAGCACTCTACCCAAGGTGAAAGCTTGAGCCTCTGTCTAAAAAAAAAAAAAAAAAAAAGAATCTCCCCCAAATATAAAGAAAAAGCTCATGTAATTTAACTTCAACATTTTCTTTACATGAAGTGTGATAGATAGTTTCGTTTGTTTATGCACTAATTTCTCAACTTTATTTTATTTTTTTGAGACAGAGTCTCAAGCTGTTGCCCTCGGTAGGGTGCAGTGGCATCATAATTCACAGCAACCTCCATCTCTTGGGCTTAAGCAATTTTCTTGCCTTAGCCTCCCAATTAGCTGGGACTACAGGTGCCTGCCACATCACCGGGCTATTTTTTATTTGTAGTTGTCATTGTTGTTTGGCAGGCCCAGGCTGGATTCAAACCTGCCACCTCTGGTATTTGTGGCTGGTGCCTTAGCTGCTTGAGCTACAGGCACAGAGCCCCAATTGCTCAACTTTAATATAGTTAAAGGTATCTACTGTGTACATTTCTTATGTATACTATGTCATTGGGGAGTTAACAGTATTCCTGAACTTATATGAAATTCTCTCTTGTTACAAAATCACTCTTACAAACTTTTCTGAGACAGTTTCTCACTCTGTCCACTCTGTCACCCTGGGGTTGAGTTCAGAGGCATTGTAGATCCAGCAGTGTCAAACTCTTGGGTACAAGTGATCCTCTCTTTTCAGCCTCCCCAGTAGGTGGGACTAGAGGCATCTGCCACAATGCCTGGGTAGTTTTTCTATTTTTAATAGAGAAGGGGTCTTGATCTTTCTCAGGCTGGTCTCGAATGCCTGAGCTCAGGTGATCCACCTGCCTTGGCTTCCTAAAGTGATTAAGAGTAACAGATATGGGCCACCATACCTGTCATAAATAACCCTTATTTTATAGCTATCTCTTCCTTAGGTTATGCTTATCAGGACTGTATTATGCGCACACACACACACACACACACACACACACACACAGAAACACAGGAGACCTTTGTAAGTTGACCACTCAGGGGATTGTAAAAATCTTGTCAACACACATAGGTGGTTAGCATAAGGAACTTGGCCTAGTGTACTGATACGTAGTTGTGGTGCATGCCCAGTCTGTATACATTAGGTGAACTTGGGGAGGTGGTCAATGTAGGGAGGTGGTCAATATATATATTATATACAGACAATATATAGCGTCTGTATATATGTACATGTACACACAAATAGATATATAAACATATATACACACACACAAAAAGTGCCAGGGTCTTCAGGCCTGTCTCCTTTGTCATGAGTAAATATCTCCCTTCAGATCTCTGGATAGGTGGGACCAGCCCCAGATCATGGCTGGGAGAAGTTGGAGATGCCCACATAATCACTTCAGCATTCTCAGTGGGGCTTGGCTCCTGTAGCCCGGTGGTTATAGCGCTAGCCACAAACACCAAGGCTGGTGGGTTCGAACCCAGCCCAGGCCAGCTCAACAACAACTGCAACAAAAAAAGAACCAGTCATTGTGGCAGGTGCCAGTAGTCCCAGCTACTTAGGAGACTGAGGCAAGAGAATCATTGAAGCCCAAGAGTTGGAGGTTGCTGTGAGCTGTGACACCTTACTACTCTACCTAGCGCAACATAGTGAGACTCTGTCCCCACCCCTAAAAAGTGTTCATTCTGAGTATAATGTATGATATTTCATTGTGATTTTACTTTGCATTTCTTAAGGAGTTACTAATTTTGAGCAGCCTTTCTAATGCTTGTTGGCTATTTATATATCTTCTTTGAGAAATGTCAGTTCAATCCTTTGTCATTTTTTCATTTTTTTTTTTAAGAGGTAGAGTCTCACTTCATCACCCTTGGTAAAGTGCCGTGGCATCACAGCTCACAGCCACCTCCAGTTCTTGGGCTTACTCGATTCTCTTGCCTCAGCCTCCCGAGTAGCTGGGACTACAGGCACCTGCCACAACACCTACTTTTTGTTGTTGTTATTGCGGTTTAGCTGGGGCCAGGTTTGAACCCACCACCCTCAGTATACCGGGCCAGCACCCTACTCACTGAGACAGGCGCCACCCTTTCTTTTTTTTTTCACTGAGACAGACTCTCACTGTTACCCTTGGTATAGTACCGTGTCATTGTAGTTCAAAGCAACCTCAAACTCCTAGGATAAAGTGAGTTCAGCCTCCAAAGTACCTGAGAGTACAGGCGCCCACCACAATGTCCAGGTATTTTTTAGAAGGAGGTCTCACTCTTGCTCAGGCTCTTCACAAACTCTCCTGGCCTCAAGCAATCCTCCAGCCTCATTCTTTAAGAGTGCTAGGATTACAATCCTAAGACAACGTGCCCAACCTTATTTTGCTGCTTTTGACTAGAGAATTCTGTCATGTTTGTTAGGTCTAAGTAATACACAATGTTCAAGTTGTCTATTATCTTATTAATCTTTTTTCTAATCTTTCAATTGATTATTAAAAATGGTCTCTTATGTAAGGGTATATGGCACACCTTCTGGGTGAGGGACACAACTATAAGTGGAACTTTGCCTAACAAATGCAAACATTGTAACCTAATTTTTAAAATATTTTTTTGAGACAGAATCTCAAGCTATTGACCTGGGTAGAGTGCCATGATGTCTTAGCTCATAGCATCTTCTAACTCTTGGGCTCAAGTGATTCTTTTGCCATAGTTATTCTGTTTTGTTTTTGCTTTTGAGACAGAGCCTCAAGCTGTCACCCTGCATAGAGTGCTGTGGCATCACAGCTCACAGCAACTTACAACTCCTGGGCTCAAGCCATTCTCCTGCCTCCCCAGTAGCTGGGACTACAGGCGCCTGTCACAACGCCTGGCTATTTTTTTGTTGCAGCCATCATTGTTGTTTGGCGGACCTGGGCTAGATTTGAACCTGCCAACTCAGGTGTATGTGGCTGGCACCTTACCCGCTTGAGCTATAGGCACCAAGCCCAGTTATTCTATTTTTAGTAGAGATGGGGGTCTTGCTGTGCTCAGGCTGGTCTGGAACACATGAGCTCAAGCTATGCACTGTCCCAGAGTAGTATGATTATAGGCATGTGATCTAATTGTTTGTAACCTCATATTGATCTGAAATTTTCAAAAAGAGAAAAACAAAACAACAACAACAAAAAAAATTAGGGTCTAAAATTAAAAATGACCACACAGTTGTTTCTTCCTTCCTTTTGCCATGATTTATTTCTTATGTTTGGAATCAATGATGTTATATGTAATATACCTAAATGAGGTTTGTGAGTATATGTAATAGATAGTGAGGATTCTTTGTAAAGGGGCCTGTTCTATTACTACACTTTTCTCTTGGCTGTTTAGGCCACAAGTGTATATTGTCCGATATAATTATAGCTACTTTGAGTTACTATTTGCTTGGCATTCAGATTTTTTGTGTTTTTACTTTTAGCCTATTTGAGTCTATAAAGCTAAAAGGAGTTTTCTCTAGACCTAATATTTTAGAAACTCATTTAATGTAAGTCTATTCAGCCATATCATCTTTTTTAGATTATTGAGTTAATTACATTAAATGTAAATGAGTTAAAATTTCTTTTACTTTATTTCTTCTAGATATTTTCTCCTCATTTCTTCTCTTGCTACCTTCATTTCTGTTTTATTGATTTTTGTAATTAGTCTGATTGCTTTAGATATTTTCTTTCTGAACACCTTGAAGAATGGAAATTATAGAAAGTTCTTAAAGATATAACAATATTATTAATATTATTCAGACTCACATCAAGCTAACTTCAATTGAATGCAAAAATTATAACTCTTTATATTCCTTATTTTGTTATTCTATGGTTTTTGTTTTGTTTTGTTTTGTTTTTTGTCAGAGTCTCATTCTGTGTCCCTGAGTAGAGTGCTGTGGCATTGTCATAGCTCACAGCAACCTCAAACTCTCGGATTCAAGAGATCATCTTACTTCAGTGTCTCCAATAGCTGGAAGTACAGGTGCCTGTCATAATACCTGGCTAGTTTTTTTGTTTTGTTTTGTTTTGTTTTTTGAGGCAGAGTCTCACTTTTCTCACCCTCATTAGAGTGTCTGGCATTGTAGCTCACAGAAACTTACAGCTCTTGGGCTGAAGTGATTCTCTGGCCTCAGACTCCCTAGTAGGTGGAACCACAGGTGCTTGCCACAGCGCCCGGCTATTTTAGAGATGAGGTCTCTCTCTGGCTCAGGCTGGTATGGAACCTGTGAGCTCAGGAAATCACCTGCCTTGACATCCCTAGTGCTAGGATTATAGGTGTGAGCCACCTCCCCCAGCCTTTCTTTCAACTTAGTGATGTCACCAATTTCATCTTGTTACATTGAACACCTATACCATTAACAGAAGTTTCATGTTAAGATTCTGTTTTTGTCTTTGAATATTAAAGCATGATTAAAAGGGCCTTCTGGGCTTGGCGCCTAGCTCAGTGGCCAGGTCATCAGCCACATACACTGGAGCTGGCCAATTTGAATCCAGCCCCAACCTGCCAAACAACAATGACAACTACAACCAAAACATAGCCTGGTGTTGTAGCAGGTGCCTTTAGTACCAGCTACTTGGGAAGCTGAGACAGGAGAATCGTTTAAGCTGAAGAGTTTGAGGTCGCTGTGAGCTGTTATGCTATGGCACTCTACGAACATGGCAACAGCTTAAGACTCTGTCAAAAAAAAAAAAAAATTGAATGGCAGCAGTTGCTCAGTGGGTAGGGTGCTGGCTGCATATACTAAGGTTGGTGGGTTCAAAGTGGCCCTGGCCAAACTGCAATGAACAAATAACCGGGCATTGTGGCAGGCACCTGTAGTCCCAGCTATTCAGGAGGCTGAGGCAAAGAGAATCACCTAACCCCAGGAATTGGAGGTTGCTGTAAATGGTGCAACACCACGGCACTCTTACGAGGGGAATAATGTGAGACTCTGTCTCTACAAAAAACAAATAAAATAAATAAATAAATAAAAATAAAAGTATTTTCTGCCCTTTCATTTTAATAATACAACATTTTACTTAAATGTACTTAGTTTTTTTTTTTTGAGGTTTACTTATTTTTACCTAATTTAGCGTTATTCTCAAGCATAATATCATTTCCAATGAAAGGGGCTTCCTTTGACATTTCTTCTTTGCCAGTTTTCAGCATTCATTTATCTTGATAATTGTTTATTTTTTTCTTTATCTTTAAGGGATGTTTTGCTGGATACAGTGTCTGTGTTTTTAAATTTTTGTTCTTTCAGCACTTTGACTATATCATCCAACTGTTTTTTGATATGGAAGGCATTTCAAAGATATTGAAAAATCCACTGGTAATCTCAGAAGAGCGTGCTTGGAGATGACACATCTGTTTCCTTTCCTGGCTTTCAGGATACTCTTGTGTAGCTTTCAAATCTTTGATCTTCATGTGTCTTTTTATGGGTCTCTTTGTGTTTCTCCTAGCTGAAGTCTGGTGAACTTGATATTCTGTATTTTTTTTTTCTTACCTTTGAAAATTTCTCAGTCTTTTCCACTGTGTTCTTTAACTTAGAAATTTCTCTTTTTTTAAAGCTCATCTTTTTTATTGATATCTCTATTTTTATGACTTCACTTAGCTGTTTGTATCATTTCCATTTCACCCATTTACCATCAGGAAGATAAAACTCTTAGGTAATTTAGACATCTCTCTTTTTTTTTTTTCCAGTTTTTGTCTGGGGCTAAGTTTGAACCTGCCACCTCTGGCATACAAAGCCAACGCTCTACTCCTTTGAGCCACAGGTGCCGCTCAGACATTTCTATTTTTTATGGTTGATTCTACATTATTTATTTTGTTTCTTTGGGTTATGTCTCCCTATTGTTTTTTACATGTTCTAATCTTTCTTTGACTTGATGATACAAATGGCACCTTTCTTTCTTTCTTTTTTCTTTTTTTTTGAGACAGTGTCTCACTTTGTTACCCTCAGTAGAGTACTGTGGTGTCAGAGCTCACAGCAACCTCAAACTCTTGGGCTAAAGGGATTCTCTCACCTCAGCCTCCCAGGTAGCTGGGAGGACAGGCGCCCACCACAATGCCTATTTTTTTGTTGTAGTTGTCATTGTTGTTAAGCTGGACCAGGCTGGGTTCTAACCCGCCAGTCTCTGTGTCTGTGGCTGGCACCATAACCACTGTGCTATGGGTGGTGCCTGTGGCTCAAAGGAGTAGGATTCTGGCCACATATGGCAGAGGTGGCAGGTTCAAACCCAGCCCCAGCCAAAAACTGCAAAAAAAAAAAAAAAAAAAAAAGAAAAGAAATTGCACCATTCTTTTCAGCACTTTCCCTCATGGGAGACACAACCTATCTTTAGAAAAGCCCTGAAAAGGGTGGCGCCTGTGGCTCAGTGAGTATGGCTCCGGCCCCATATACCGAGGGTTGCGGGTTCAAACCCAGCCCCGGATGAACTGCAACCAAAAAATAGCTGGGTGTTGTGGCGGGTGCCTGTAGTCTCAGCTTCTCGGGAGGCCGAGGCAGGAAAATCGCTGAAGCCCAAGAGCTAGAGGTTGCTGTGAGTCCTGTGACATCATGGCACTCTATTAAAGGCTGTAAAGTGAGACTCTGTCTCTACATAAAAAAAAAAAAAAAAAAGAAAGAAAGAAAAGCCAGTAGAGTTAATGCAGGTCTCTATTTTTCTTTTGAGGAAAAAGTTTACTTTCATATGGACAATGCTAATGCAGGTCTCTATTTTTCTTTTGAGGAAAAAGTTTACTTTCATATGGACAATGCTAATGCAGGTCTCTATTTTTCTTTTGAGGAAAAAGTTTACTCTCATATGGACAATGTTTTTTTCAGATGGGGGAATGTCTGTGGTCTATAAGTAGAATGAACTTTTCTTCCCATATTTTGCACCTTTTGTCATTATCATTTTTTTCTTATGTGATTTTATATAGTTATATATTTTTGAGACAGAGTGTCTTTCAACACGGATAGAGTGCTGTGCTATTATAGTTAGCAGCACCTTCAACCTCCTGGGCTCAAGAGATTCTCTTGCCTCAGCTTCCTGAGTTGCTGGGGCGACAGGTGTCTACCACTCACCCCACTAATTTTTTCTATTTGTGGTATAAACAGGGTTTCACTCTGCCTCACACTGCTCTTAGATGCCTGTGTTGAAGCCATCCACCCTCTCACTCTCCCACAATGCTAGGTTTACAGACATTAACCACTATACCTGGCCTGTATATGCCTATTCACATTGTGCTCGCCTGCTGGGCTAAAATTTCTCATTTCATTTTGATAATCCCTAAAATACAGTATATATTTCTTACTTACATGTATTTTAAAAATTATTATGGCATTTGTGCTGTCCTATGCCATCTTGCTACTTTGCTGGGCATAATTTTACTGGCAAAATTTATGATATATATTTATTCAATTGTGATGAAACTTAATGGCATAATTTTGTATTTTAAAATTTCTTTCAGTTATATCAAATCATTCTACCCAGAGCAATTCACAAGTGCTGGACGTGAATATTTTATTACCAGAGATAATCCTGAGAAGATATGAAAATGATATCCCTGAGAATTTCAACTCAATAAAAGACTGGGATAGGGTGTGTGAGTATAAGCAGCAGAAAGTATGTTACAATGGACTAGATGAAAGTTTAGCAGCTATGCATAGTAAAACCTACGAATGCAGTAAATGTTTCCAAGTTGTCAAAAAATTATCAAATGTAAATAGACATAAGATGACACATACCGGGGAAATAGCATTGGAATGTAAAAAATATGGGAAAGCCTTACAACTATGCTCAAACTTTGGTAAACATAAGATAACCCATTTTGTGGAAAAGCAGTACAAATGTAAAGAATGTTGCAAAGTCTTTAAATCTTGCTCAAGACTGTCTAAGCACAGGGAACTTCATACTGCAGAGAAAATCTCCCATTCTGAGAATGATGACAAGTGTCTTAGCCACAGTTCAAAATGTTCGAACCACAAGACAATTTATAATGTACAGAAACCCTACAAATGTAAAGAATGTGATAAATCCTTTAACCGTTACTCATCCTTTTCTGTACATAAAAGAATTCTTTTTTGGGAAAAACCCTACAAATGTGAAGAATGTGGAAAAGCCTTTAACAATTCCTCAACTCTTTCTGTACATAAAAGAATTCATTCAGGAGAGAAACCCTACAAATGTGAAGAATGTGGAAAAGCCTTTATCAATTCTTCACACCTTTCTAGACATAAGAGAATTCATTCTGGAGAGAAACTGTACAAATGTGAAGAATGTGGCAAAGCCTTTTACCAGTACTCATACCTTTCTAGACATAAAAGAATTCATTCAGGAGAGAAACCCTACAAATGTGAAGAATGTGGAAAAGCCTTTAATGATTCCTCAACTTTTTCTGTACATAAAAGAATTCATTCTGGAGAGAAACCCTACAAATGTGAAGAATGTGGAAAAGCCTTTAACCGGTACTCAAACTTTTCTGTACATAAAAGAATTCACTCTGGGGAGAAACCCTACAAATGTGAAGAATGTGGAAAAGCTTTTAACCAGTACTCACACTTTTCTGTACATAAAAGAATTCATTCTGGAGAGAAACCCTACAAATGTGAAGAATGTGGAAAAGCCTTTAACGATTTCTCAACTCTTTCTGTACATAAAAGAATTCATTCTGGAGAGAAACCCTACAAATGTGAAGAATGTGGCAAAGCGTTTAACCGGTACTCAAACTTTTCTGTACATAAAAGAATTCACTCTGGGGAGAAACCCTACAATTGTGAAGAATGTGGAAAAGCTTTTAACCAGTACTCAAACCTTTCTGTACATAAAAGAATTCATTCTGGAGAGAAACCCTACAAATGTGAAGAATGTGGAAAAGCCTTTAACTATTCCTCACACCTTTCTGTACATCAAAGAACTCATTCTGGAGAGAAACCCTACAAATGTACAGAATG
>CAUYPK010094324.1:0-39569 GCA_963574355.1 Loris lydekkerianus
GTTTGCAGTCTCACTGCTGCTTGTACTCACGGTTGCCAGTGTGATTAGGTTGATCGAACACACGCAGCCACTTGCCAGTTTTCCACTGTTTTTGTCCTCCTCCTGGGGTCCAGAAGTCCCTTGCTGGCTCCCTGTATCCTCAAGGGGATGATCATAGGCAGATCCCACTGGCCAGAGATGTCTGGAGTCTTGTCTCCCCAGATTTGCCAAGCCCAGTTACAGGGAAGCTGTTACTCAGCCGCCATCTTTAATCCACTCCTATTTATTGTTTTTTAAATTGTGACAGAGTCTCGTTTGTCACCCTCCATAGAATGCCTTAGCATCATAGCTCACAGAAACCTCAAACTCTTGGGCTTAAGTGATTCTCTTGCCTCAGCTTCCTAAGTAGCTAGGACTACAGCCATCTGCCACAGTGCCTGGCTAATTTTTTGTATTTTTAGTAGAGTGATGGTCTTGCTCTTGCTTAGACTGGTCTCAAACTCCTGAGCTCTAGAGATCCTTCCATCTTTGCCTCCCAAAGTGCTAGGATTACAAGTGTGAACCATTGTGCATGGCCATAAATGTATTCGTTTTGTTTAAATCTAAATTTACATTTAGAAGGGCAATTATCAGACTTTTCTATATTTGTAGTGCAAATTAACAAGAAAAATATGAAGAAAGTACTTTACCACCTTGAAAGAAAAATTGTATGATTAAATAAAAACAAATCCATAGCACTACTTTATTTTTAGAGATAGGCCCTGAGGCCAGTGCAGTGGCTCATGTCTGTAGTCCTAGCACTCTAGAAGGCCAAGGCAGGTGGATCGCTTGTGCTCAGGAGTTTGAAACCAGGCTAAGCAAAAGTAAGATCCCATCTCTACTGAAAATAGAAAAACTAGCCAGGTGTTGTACTGTGGAAAGCACCTGTAGTCCCAGCTCCTCGAGAGGCTTTACCAAAAGAATCTCTTGAGGCCACGAGTTTGAGGTTGCTGTGAGTTATGACACCACAGCACTTTACCAAGGGCAACAAAGTAACACTAAAAAAAAGAGAGATAGGCTCGGCTATGTTGCCCAGGCTAGCCTCAAGCTCCTGGACTCAAGCATCTGTAATAGCTGGGACTACAGGCATGTAGTGCCCCCAAGCCAGGGATAACATTATTTCTTTCATATAAAGGTTAGGGAAGAGGGCAGCGCCTGTGGCTCAGTGGGTAGGGCGCCAGCCCCATACACTGAGGGTGGCGGGTTTGAGCCCAGCCCAGCCAGCTGAAACAGCAGTGGCAACTGCAACAACAACAACAGGTTAGGGAAGAGATTTTGAAAGGGTGAGATATTCTGTGTGCCTATTTCTTAATTAATTTAAGAAAATTTGGCATATTAGAGAATCTGACAGATAAGCCTTATGAGTTGACATTGAATTCTGTAATTTATTTTAGATTTGAAATTTGAAGCTGAAAAGTATAAGTTAATTTGATAATGTTTGTAAACAGTAATGGGATCAATCTTTAAGATAACTCGATTTGCCACATTTAAAAGTTTGAATTATTGGCTGGGCGCCTGGAGCTCAGTGGTTAAGGCGCTGGCCACATACACCAGGGCTGGCGGGTTAGAACAACAATGACAACAAAAAAATAGCTGGGCGTTGTGGTGGGCACCTATAGTCCCAGCTACTAGGGAGGCTGAGGCAAGAGAATCACTTAAGCCCAAGAGTTTGAGGTTGCTGTGAGCTGTGATGCCATGGAAGTCTATGGAGGGCAACAAAGTGAGACTCCATCTTTAAAAAAAAAAAGAAATTATTAAAATAAAATAAAAGTTTGAATTATTGGCTCAGAGCCTGTAGCTCAGCAGCTAGGGTGACAGCCACATATACCGGAGTTGGCAGGTTCGAATCCAGTCCTGGCCTGCCAAATAACAGTGACAACTACAACCAAAAAATAGGCAGATGTTGTGCCAGTGCCTATAGTTCCTGCTACTGGGAGGCTCAGGCAAGAGAATCGCTTAAGCCCAAGAGTTTGAGGTTGCTGTGAGCTGTGATGCTACAGTACTCTAGCAGGGTGACATAGTGAGACTCTGTCTTAAAAAAAAAAGTTAGAATTATTTTCACATTTAAGACTTTTTTTCTTGTTTGTCTTATAAATCTGTTCTATGAGGAATCTGAAGTGCTTGGGAAAAAAATCAAATATATTAAATTTGTAAATGTAGTTTAAATATTTAAGAGAATTTAATTAACTAAATTTATAAATGATATGAGTAATGTTCAAGCAAATTTAATATGTCAAGCCCAAGGGCCAGACATTATGCTTAATTCTTGAGCATTAATCCAAGAACAAATTTTTGCTCTTATTTTTATATAAAATTGTTAAGATTTCTAAATAGGACATCAGGATATGCATGTTAAACTTAATAAGATCTGTTGATGAATGGAAAATTAATTTATTCTGTTTATTTATTTATTTATTTATTTATTTATTGAGACAGAGTTTCTGTTGCCCTCAGTGGGTGCTGTGGCATCACAGCTCACAGCAACCTCCAACTCTTGTGTTTAAGAGATTCTCTTGCCTCAGCCTCCCGAGTAGCTGGGACTACAGGCACCCACCACAATGCCCAGCTATTTTCTGTTGCATTTGCCACTGATGTTTTAGCTGGCTGGGGCCGGGATCAAACTTGCCACCCTCCATATATGGGGCCGGCACCCTACCCACTGAGCCACAGGTGCCCCCTTGTTATTTTTTTAGTAGAGACGAGTATGGATTTTTATTCAGGCTGGTCTCAAACTCATGAGCTCAAGCTATCTACTGCCTCTGCCTCCCAGAGTGCTGATTACAGGGCGTGAGCCACCTTGCCTGCCAAACTTGTTTCTAGAAGGGACTTAAGGTGTCTTACAGAGGCCTAAGCCAAAAAACAAGATAAAATATTAGAGATGTATTCTCCTTATGGTTTGTGTGTTTTGTTCTATAATAAATGTATGTTGGCTCAGCACTGGTAGCTCAACTGGCTAGGGCGCCAGCCACATACCAGAGCTGGCGGGTTCAAATTCAGCCCAGGCCTGCCAAACAACAATGACAACTACAACTAAAAAATGGCCAGGTGTTGTGGCGGGCACCTGTAGTTCCAGCTACTTGGGAGGCTAAGGCAAGAGAATCGTTTGGGCCCAAGAGTTTGAGGTTGCCGTGAGCTGTGATGCCACAAGACTCTACCCAGGCGACAGCTTGAGACTCTGTCTCAGAAAATAAATAAATAAATAATTAAACAAATATTGACGGGGAAAAACGTATTGAAAACAAACAAGAAAGATGAAACAAAGATAGCAAAAATGGGAGGGGTCTAGGAGTGGGATTAGCAGTAACCCCTACCAAAAAATACACATTAGAAACATATCTTTTTTTTTTTTTTTTTTTGAGACAGAGTCTCACTATGTCACCCTCAGTAGAGTGAGGTGGCATCACAGCAACCTCAAACTTTTGGCCTTAAGCAATCACTGAGCTACAGGTGCCGAGCCTTTTTTTTTTTTTTTTTTTAAGAGTCTCACTTTGTTGCCCTTGGTAGAGTGCTATGGCATCATAGCTCACAGCAACCTCAAACTCTTGGGTTCAAGTGATCCTCTTGCCTCATCTTCCCAAGTAGCTGGGACTACGGGTGCCTGCCACAAGGCTCTGCTATTTTTAGAGACTGGGTCTCACCATGCCTAGGTTAGTCTTGAACTTCTGAGCTCCAGCAATCTACCTGCCTTGGCCTCCCAGAATGCTTGGATTACAGGAGTGAGCCACCGTACCCTGTATATCCTTGCCATAGCAGATTTGCTCTAAGCCTTCTAGTAGCCAACATAACTCAAATTCAAAGCTTTCAGGGTCCATACGCCAAAAACTTAACCTACTTTCCTACAAATGTCAAACTATTCTTGTTAGCAAGACCATAAGAATTTTCCTCTTTGCGTTGTTGTAGAGACATATGTAATGAATAAGAATTAGCCTAAAGAGGGACTTTACCTAACACATGCAATCAGTGTACCTGGCTTATTGTACCCTCAATGAATCCCCAACAATAAAAATAAAATGAATAAATAAATAAATAAAAGAATTAGCCTTTAGTTCCTTGGAGAGATGAACAGGTAGCAAGTTTCATAGCACTTCTCCACGGATATACTGAAGCATAATTCAGTAACCACCGTTTTCTGGAAGGCTGATACTTCTTTGGCTCTATCCAGGGATAGATTTGATACAGAATGAATAAATAACGATACTCTAGTTAATGGACTATCACAATGCATGCCACAATATAGGGGGAGAGGGAAGCTTACATGACAAAATGAAGTGCGAAAATTAGTAATGACAAAAAGGCAAATCAAACTATGATTAGGTGATTATTGGAACAAAATGCACTAAAAGTTTAATGGTAGTGATTCTGGCAATCAAGTGTATGAGTGCTTGTTTTTTCTTCTATGCTTCTTTAGATGTCCAAGGGGAAATACCATGGGAAAAATCATTTTGAAAGATAATTCAGGGTGGGCGCCTGTGGCTCAAGCAGCTAAGGCACCAGCCACATACACCTGAACTGGCGGGTTCGAATCCAGCCGGGGCCCACCAAACGACGATGACGGCTGCAACCAAAAAATAGCCGGGCGTTGTGGTGGGTGCCTGTAGTCCCAGCTACTTGGGAGGCAGGAGAATCGCTTGAGCCCAGGAGCTGGAGGTTGCTGTGAGTTGTGATGCCACAACTTGAGGCTCTGTTTCAGAAAAAAAAAAAAAAAAAAAGATAATTCATGTAAAACCTGAACGCTGATGAGGACCTGGCTGGCGGAAGCCCAGCCACATTTTACCAGGGATTTCAAGCTTCTCTTTCAGGGCTATGCCAAGATCACTGTTACCCAGCACAGTCTGGAACCTGCAGAGAGACAAAAGTCCTCCAAGCTGCCTAGAGGGGCGCTCACGGCAGCTGGGGGCGGGGCTTAAGGCTTGCAAGTCTGGGCTCTTCTGGGGTGGGCGCCTTATTTTGTGCCTGCTGCCCTGCGCTTGGTGAGTGGTCTACGGATCCTGAGTTCCCAAGGGCTGTACATTTCCCCATGCCTGGGGTCATAGATGCCCTGACAATGGGGGTAGCATCTCAGGGCCTCTTCTCAGGCCCTGACATCCCCGAAATCTTACCCAAGGAAGAGGGTCCCATGGACTGTCTCTGTCAGACAATATGCAGAGATGGTGATAGGTCCACCAAGCTTTGTCAGAAGGCTGTGATTCTGGAGAACAGTGAGAGTAGCCTCTCCAAAACTGTTGTGTTCTTCCATTTCCAAAATCACAGTTTTATACATAATGGTTCACAACAAAGACCATAAGAACCCTTTATTTATTTATTTATTTATTTTTCTGAGACAGAGTCTCACTATGTCGCCATAGTGTCACAGCTCATAGCAACCTCCATCTCCTGGGCTTAAGTGATTCTCTTGCCTCAGCCTCCCAAGTAGCTGGGACTACAGGTGCCTGCCACAACATCTGGCTATTTTTTTTTTTGTTGTTTGTTTGTTTTTGTTATACTTGTCATTGTGGTTTAGCTGACCCGGGCTGGGTTCAAACCCACCACCTTCAGTGTATGTGGCTGGCACCAAAACCACTATGCTACAGGCACCAAGCCTATAACCATTATTTTAAATAATAACACAACTCAGTGACAATCTGTTACAATATTTCCAATACAAAAGTTAACTTCCTGAATTATTCAAGATGGCCATCTTTAGGGCAGAAGCTAAATTTACAAAACAATAAGAATGAGAGAGGCTTGGAACCTGTAGCTCAGCGGCTAAGGCGCCAGCCACATACACCAGGGCTGGCGGTTCTATCCCAACCCAGGCCTGCCAAACAACAGTAACAACAACAAAAAAGCCAGGCCTAGTGGCAGGTGCCTGTAGTCCTAGCTACTTGGGAGGCTGAGGCGAGAGAATTGCTTAAGCCCAAGAGTTTGAAGTTGCTGTGAGCTGTGACACAACACTGTACCAAGGGCAACATAGTGAGACTCTATCTCAAAAAAAAAAAAAAAGAGAATGAGAGGCAGTGAAGGTCACTTAGTCCCTAAAGAAGACCAGACCAGCTGTGTCATGTCTACCCTAGCCTGATAGACTCCATCTTATTCTCACTACATGTGTGAGCCCCCTTCCCAAGTGCCTAGCCTACTTATTCCTCCAGAAGCGGGTGGGATGACCCTGGGCCACAGTGGACAAGCGGGAGCCCCTTACCTTCCAGGCCATGGGCTTCAGATAGGAAAGCAGGAAGCACCTGGATGGCCTGCAACAGGTGCTCTGCTGGGGCACAAAGTGCAATTATTATGAAGTGAGGACTTCCTAGGACCCACAGCTGTTTTCTGTGGAAGGCTTAACGTACTGTTTCTTGAACTCATGGCCTCAACACATACTCCTGCCTCAGCCTCCCAAAGTTCTTGGATTACATGTGTGAGCCACTGTCCCCAGCTCCTGGAAGGCTTATCTGCAGTTTCTTTCCAAGTCTGGGGTCTTATTTATCCCCCCTGTCTGGCATTGTGGGAAGTTTCAGGGATTGCAGAGCTACCAAGAGGAAGTGTCAGGCTAGACCTGTGAGCTTGTTATCTTACTAACCAATTAAGTTTCTTTCTTTGTTTGTTTTTTGCTTTTTTTTTTTTGAGACAGAATCTCACTATGTCACCTTCGGTAGAGCGCCATGGCTCACAGCAACCTCCATCTCTTGGTCTTTAGCGATTCTGTTTCCTCAGCCTCCCAAGTAGCTGGGACTACCAGAACCGCCACAGCACCTGGCTATTTTTGTTGCAGTTGTCATTGTTTTAGCAGGCCGGGACTGGATTCGAACCCACCAGCCTCACTGTGCTATAGGCGCCGAACCTAATTTTTTATTTTTTGTTGAGATGAAGTCTCCCTTGTTGTCCAGGCTGGTCTCACAGTGAACTCCTGGCCTCAAGTGATCCTCCCACATCAGCTTCAAAGTGCTGGGATTACAGGTGTGAGCCACCACACTAGATGGAAGATGCTTTTATTATCTTGATTTTATAGGTAAACTAACTGACACAGAGAGGTTGGCTTGTCTAAGTTCATCTGAGTAATAATTTTTTTAAAAGATTGCTCTTTATTTTCTGATTGTAGAGCTAATAATTATGCATTATAGAAAAATTGGAAAATACAGAGAAATAAATTTCTGAGACATATATGTACAAAATTACAAAATGAAACAAGTCATCTCCAATTCTAGGCTGAGATATAACCTTATATTTAGCAAGGGTTCTACTAGGTTTGTTTAGTTTTTTTCCTAAGTATATATGTCTTTAAACCAGCTGGAATCATTTGATACATTCTGTTTTATATCCTGATTTTTTAAATGTCTACTATTGTGAACAATTCCCCATGGTTTTATTGACTCCTCTACATTATTTTTTAATGGCTGCATAGTCTTTTATACATACACACTCTAATGAATTTTATTCTTAACTGATTCCCTATTGTTGGATATTTATGTAATTTCCAAACTATTATAATTAACCAGCGTGCCATTTTTCGATGAGACGTATATCTGGGAAGCAAATAAGGCTATTCTCCAAATTGGCATGCATCTTTTCACTATCAGAAAGTATGTAAGAAGTCATACTATGTCACAGAATTCAGAAAAGGGGTGTTGATCTGAGTAACATGAGTAAGCAAGCTATGTGATAGCCTATTAATAAGTATTTGGATGTGTTTCCAATAAGATTGTCTATAATGCAGTTTTCTGAGCAGCATCAAAGACAATGCCTGAATCATGTCAAAATCTCCTCATCCACACCTTTGCAGATAACCTAAGGGAAATGGTTTTGCAGGTGATTATCTCTCTCCTGCTGTCTTTTGAATACACTAAGATAAAATGTCTGTATAACAGTCCAAAGTGACAGAACTCAGACAGAAGCTGTGATAAGGGAGTGGCTTGGCAAATGCTCATATATTGATGCTACACAGTGAATTGCAATAGTACCCACCCACCGGAATATAAACTCCTAAGGGGAGGCATTTGGGGATTTTTTTTCTGTTCACTGACAACAAAGTGAGACTCTTTCTCAATTAAAAAAAAAAAAAAAAAAAGACTCAGCACCCAAACAAAGTGGTTACGGCACCAGCCACGTACACTGACCCTGGCAGATTTGAATCCCACCTGGGCCAACTAAACAACAATGATATCTGTAACAAAAAATAGCCCACTTTGTGGCAGGCACCTGTAGTACAAGCTACTTGGGAGGCTAAGGCAAGAGAATCGCTTAAGCCCAAGAGTTTGAAGTTTCTGTGAGCGGTGACACCAGGCACTCTACTGAGGGCGACATAGTGAAACTGTCTCAAAAAAAAAAAAAAAAAAAAATTAATGGGCGGTGCCTGTGACTCAGTGAGTAGGGCGTCAGCCCCATATACCCATAGCGAGTTCAAACCTGGCCCCAGCTAAACTGCAACAAAAAATAGCTGGGCACTGTGGCAGGTGCCTATAGTCCCAGCTACTTGGGAGGCTGAGGCAAGAGAATCACCTAAGCCCAGGAGCTGGAGGTTGCTATGAGCTGTGATGCCACAGCACTCTACCAAGGGCAATAAAGTGAGGCTATCTCTAAATAAATAAATAAAATAAAATAAACTTCTGTCCTCAAGCCCCTGGTGCCAAATGTTGTGACATTTCATCTCCCGCAAACACCCCTGCCCACAGGATAGGAAAAGTGTTCTATAACCCTTAGAGTCCCAGTGGTTCTCAACCTGTGGGTTGAGACCCACAGGAACTGTATGAAAGGGTCATGGCATTAGGAAGGTTGAGAACCACTGCCTTAGACAGAAAATACACAGGGTTACCCTCTGGGGAACCCCCCTTTGACATGCCAAAGGCTCTGACTTTTTTTCTACCATGTCGATAAATTAAAAAAAAACAACAACAAAAACCATCCTTTCACTTACTCAGATTGTCTGTGGATTTGTTCTTCAAATTTCTGAGACCAAGGATTCAGCAGAGGAGAGATTCTAGATACAAGGTCATGTTATGTTTTTATTTGCCAGGAGTGAGAGCAGAACTGAGAAGGCTGAATCAACTTTAAAGCAGTGTGTTTCTGAGGACACCAAGTATCAAGGGAAAATGTTGAGAGAATTGCCAAAGGCTGGGCTCCAGAGATCCAATTTTTGAGAATCTCATGAATCCCAAGAAAACAGAAAAAATCTTAGAAGAACAAGATCCTTCAAGTATGGTGAGTACCATAAGGGATCTACTAGGAAGTCACTCCTTCTTGTCAGAAAATCCACCCTAGATAGCAGGGTTCATGTTCACCCTTACCTGCAGCCCAGAGGACTTCCACTGGCATAGAGCCTATAAAAAAGGGTGTAGAAAGTGTTGAGAAACAGGCATGGGTTCACACATGTTGAGCACTGATGCCACAGAGAAACTCCTCACCTGCAGTGAGCTTGGGAACATCTCTGTGTGATGAAAATTCTGTGACTGTGAAGGCCCAAGAGTGTGTGGAATTCGGCAAAGCCTTCAGCCGTCATTCCCAGCTGACAGCACATGGAAGATGCCTGCTAAGTACTGCAGTGTCAACAGAAAAGAAGCCATCTCTGTACAATTTATTTATTTATTGAGACAGAGTCTCAAGCTGTCGCCCTGGGTGGAGTGCTGTGGCATCATAGCTCCCAGCAAACTCTTGGGCTCAAGTGATCCCTTTGCCTCAGCCTCCAGCATGTCTGGGACTACAGACACTTGCCTAGCTTTTTTTTTTTTGTTGTAGTTGTCATTGTTTGGCAGGCCTGGGCTAGATTCAAACCCACCAGCTTAGGTGAATGTGGCTGGCGCCAAGCCGTATCTCTATACAATTTAAAGAGGTTTATTCTGAGCCAAATTTGAGGACCCGGATCCATGCTCAAGAAGCCTGGAACATGTGGGCTCATTATGGTTGGGTTAGAGTTTGGTTTCATACGTTTCAGGGAGACAGGAATACGGGTACAGTCACAAATCAATACATGGAAGTTATACATTTATTTGGCCTGAAAAGGTGGCAATCTCAAGAGGTGGGGCTTAAAGGTTATAGGTGAGTTTAGGGCTTCTTTAATTGACAATTGGCTGAAAAAGTTGGACTTTGTCAGCAGAGGAAAGGAAATGCTTGATTTAAGATAAGGTAGTTTATTAATCAGAGACAAGTGACTTATACCCAGACTCAAATAATTTGTATATTGAGGACCTGCAGATTTGTCTTGTGTAGCCTTAGATCTGTTAATGAGTCACAAAGGATGTCTCTAAGAAGGGAAGGGAGCATGATGAGTCATGTCTGACCTCACTTCTCCTGGTTAGCAATTCAGTTTTTTGTCGAGAGGTGGTCCAGTCAGTCAACCGCTGGTGAGAGGAGCCTTAAGATTTTATTTTAATTCACAGCACATTTGGAGGTTTCCCCAAGGATCACTACTCAGCGACTCATCACTGTACTCATAGGTGGAAAAGCTCCATGGAGGTAGCCAGTATGGAAGATCCTTCCAAGACAGTGAGGCCCTTTCCTCTCATCAAAGAGTGCACATAGGAAAGGAGCACTGAGAAACCTTCCCTCAGAAGGCCACTTTTATTGTTAATTAAGCAGGCTACACTGGAGAAAAGCTGTGTCAGATGTAAAGATTGCAGGAATGATTTCAGAGCCAGGTCCAACCGCATGAGAGTTCACACACCTGAGAGTTCATACTCCAATAAGCCATACATACGCAGCAAATGTGGAAGAGCATTTTTACGTTTTATATTAACGGTTATGTTATACTATACTAACATACAGTACTGTACACTGCAGAAGTCATGCTGGAGGGAAGCCCATGAGGGTAAATGCGGCAGAGCCTTTAGGGAAGGCTCCCAAATCTTAGTCATCAGCGCATTCACACTGGGGAAGAACTCTTTTGGTGTTGAGTATGGCAAGGCCTTTAGGGAACAGGCTCAGTCATTATCCACCAGAGTATTCATACTGAAGCCAGAGAAAGGGAAGAATCTTCAGGCAGAACTGGAATCTCAGGGCCCATCACAGAGTCCACACTGGGAGGAGGGAGGAACCCCAGGAGTGCAACCAGGGTGGGAAGCTCTTGACGTAGATAGTGATGAGGAATACCAACCTTGTTAATCATCAAAGACCCTGCTCTGGGGAGGGGCATTGAAGAAAGGTTAATAATCATGGAGGCCTCTGTTACCATAGTAGAATTCATATAATTTCAAATTCCACCAGTATAACGTGAAAAAACAGAAAAAGATCCCACCTTACTCTACCCCAGAATAAGATAGGATAGGACAGATATTGTACTAACAAACCAAAGAGAGAAGAGCCTTCACTTCATTTCAGAGCAGGAGTTAGCAAGCTGTTTCTATAAAGAGCGGAGAGTAAATATTTTAGGCTTTGTGGGCCACATGGTCTCTGCAGTAGCTTTTCAATTCTGGGAGCCCAGAAGAACCCACTGAGAACATGTACATCAAAGAATATGGCTGGGTTCTAGAAAAGTTTTCTTTATAAAACGGTGGCCCGTTGGATCTGGCCCACGGCTTGTACTACAACTGCTATTCCAGAGGTTCAGGGGAGGAGTCACACTAGATTGGACTCCTGCTTGAGAAGTCTCGGACTCCTAAATAAGTTGGATGTTAGGTGCCCTGCTTTTCATCTCTCTCGTTCAGTGTCCATCATCACGCTGCGAGAGCAGCTCTGTTACAGCAAGGCCAGTGCATGGCTGACGCTGGATAAACTAGAGGGGAGGAGTGAGGAGAAATAAACAGCTGTCATCTGGAATTTAGGCCTAACTCCCTTAGAGAGGGTTTTGCCCTGAATAGTTGCTATCTAATTTCCCTCTCTACTACTTCCTGAAGAACGCTGCTGATGCTTGCCACCTGCAAGAGCGGTTCAGCAGCCCCACCCCCCACTCATAACACTAAAGAAGCTGGGAGAAGGCTGACCTTCA
Organism: Loris lydekkerianus; assembly: GCA_963574355.1. Taxonomy (NCBI): domain Eukaryota; kingdom Metazoa; phylum Chordata; class Mammalia; order Primates; family Lorisidae; genus Loris; species Loris lydekkerianus. Next base: position 11,906 of record CAUYPK010094324.1, read on the forward strand.
GGTGCCCACCAGGAGTCCACTGAGGTTGGAGGGAATGCCAAACTTCCTCCCTCCCTGTGATTACTACATGACAGTGTGCCACCCCCAACACCAGCATTGTCCCATCCATCCCATTCTTTCTTGTCCTCCCACCAGGTGGATGTGCCATAAACCATCTGATGGAACCAAACAATTTTGCTTACCTATCTTACATACACACTAAGAGAGTATGCACAGTTGTTTCTCTGAGCATAGGATGGGCCGAGTACTCAGCTGTTCCTAGGCTTTGTCTTTGGAGACAGTGCGAGGGGGTGGTTACTAGAAACACCCACTTTCTTTTTTTCTTTCTTTTTGGATACAGTCTCATTTTGTCACCCTCAGTGGAGTGCTATGGTATCACAGCTCACAACAACCTCAACTCTCGGGCTTAAGCAATTCTCTTGCCGCAGCTTTCCAAGTAGCTGGAAATACAGGTGCCCACTACGATGCCTGGCTATTTTTTTTAGTGACGGGGTCTCGCTTTTGCTCAGGCTGGTCCTGAACTTGTGAGCTAAGGCCATCCACCCACCTTAGCCTTCCAAGTGCTGGAATTACAAGCGTGAACCACCACACCCAGCCTGAGACACCCACTTTCTATGCTGCTTATATCTCTAGTTTGACCTTTCTTAATAAACATTTGTAATCAGAACAAAAATTTAAATATTCAGGCTCAGCACTTGTGAATAGGGTGCCGACCACATACACTGAGGCTGGTGGGTTCGAACCCAGCCCTGGCCAGCTAAGCAGCAACGACAACTACAACCAAAAAATAGCCGGGCGTTGCGGAGGGTGCCTGTAGTCCCAGCTACTTGGGAGGCTGAGGCAAGAATCGCTTAAGCCCACCAGTTTGATGTTGCTGTGAGCAGTGACGCACGGCACTCTACCAAGGGGGACATAGTGAGACTCTGTCTCAAAAAAAAAAAAAAAAGTCCACATAGTTTGTAAAATACAGATTTTAAAAATATTTTTAACTTATTTCTGGCCAAAGGTGTAGAAAAATAGTTTCTATATAATCTAATGGTCTTCTTTACAGATTAAGGCCTAGTTCTAATGGGATTGCTGAAAAGAGTATATAATCTTGGAATATTTGAAAAATAAATTTCATTGCCTACTGGGTTATCAATTGTAAGATTTTTTTCTAAATAATGTGTATTTGTTAGTTTTGAAGGGAAGGGAATATTCCACAACCAGTCACTTGGAGATATGTTTCCAGAAGTGGAGTACGGGAAATGACTGCATCTGTGAGGAGTGGACTTCTCCAGGTGTGATGCTGCTGTCAGCATAATCTATAAGTGATGCTACAGTACCCCACCACCCTCCTGACACAGGATACCAAATATGTAATCAGAAAATAAAAGGCTGGGTGCAGTGGCTCACTCCTGTAATTCTAGTACTCTGGAAGGCCAAGGTGGAAGGATCCCTTTAGCTCAGGTGTTGGAGACCAACTGGAGCAAAAGCGAGACCCTGTCTGTACAAAAAAAAAAAAAAAAAAAAAAAAGAAAGAAAGAAAGAAAAATTAGCTGGATGTTGTGGCAGGTGCCTATAGTCCTAGCTACTTACGAGGCTGAGACAAAAGGATTGCTTGAACCCAGGAGTTTGAGGTAGGCTGACATCCAGGTAACTCTAGACTGAGACTCTGTCTCAAAAAAAAAAAAAAGAAAAGAAAAAAGAAATAAAAATAAAAACAATTGCCTGGCATGGTAGCTCACAGCTATAATTCTAGCACTCTTGAGAGGCTGAGGTGGGCAGATTGCTTGAACTCAGGAGTTTGAAACCAACCTGAACAAGAATGAGACCTTGTCTCTGTAAAAATAGCCGAGCACAGGATTATACCTGCGGTGCATCTTACAAGAGTTTATGCGAAACTTAGTAAATGTGGAATGTAAATGTCTTAGCAAAATAACTAAGAAAATGCCAGGAAGGCTATGTTAACTAGTGTGATGAAAATGTGTCAAACGGTCTATGAACCAAGTGTATGGTGCCCCATGATCATATTAATGTACACAGCTATGATATAATAAAATAAATAAATAAATAAATAAATAAATAAAACCATCGTCCTATACCTACAGAAACAAAAGTATAATTCCTCAAGGTTCCTTTCACTCTCCCAAGACTTATAAAAACTCCTACCCTTGGCTCAGCACCTGTAGCTCAGCAGTTAGGGCGCCAGCCACATATACTGGAGCTGGAGGGTTCAAACTCAGCCCGGGACTGCCAAATAACAATGAGAACTACAACCAAAAAAATAGCTGGGCATTATGGCAGGAGCCTATAGTCCCAGCTACTTGGGAGGCTGAAACAAAAGAACTGCTTAAGCCCAAGAGTTTGAGGTTGCTGTGAGCTGTAACGCCATAGCACTCTACCAAGGGTGACACAATGAGACTCTGTCTCAAAAAAAAAAAAAAAAAAAAAAACAACTCCTACCCTTACTATGCCTTCTCTTTCTTCTATCTCCAATTCTTTCTTTCAATCACTTTCAAACTGATAAAATTCCCTTATTTTTGAAGTTTCTTAAAAGATATATTAGAAGTAAATACTGTAACTGTATAATCTGAAATTTTAAGAAGAACCCATAGTTCTTTTAATGTAGCTCCTGAAAATAATTTATTCTATTTTTTAAAAAAGCTTTGTAAGTGATTTCAAAGGAAAACAAAACTTCACAGTACCAACAGAAAAGAAGCATGAGGATCAAGTTCAACATTTAATACCCTCACATGAAACACCTATGTCATTTAGGTTAAATAAAAGGGAAGGTCAAAGAATCTATAGTAATCAAGCACAGTTTTCTATTATCTTTTCCCTTTAACATGACTTTGTTTAATATTGATTTTTCCATTCAGTATAAAGTACCACAGTAATATTACTGTCTCACCTCTGTTTAATGATGATGCCTGATTCAGATTAAGTGGACTACTTCCCTTCATAAGATATTAAATATACACTGATTACCTAATCAATTATAAACCTGGGTGAATGGTGATGGTACACAGAGAGGGCTGGGAAAGAATGACACAAATCCAACAACATACTCCTTACTTATTGCCAGCCTTTTCAAAATCTTAACTCCATAGGTGATTCCCAATTAGTTTGAAAACATCAAAAATAAGATAATGTGACTTTACAAAATGATAAATGTTTTCGACAGAAATTATTTCAGGCTCGGCCCCTAAAGCCCAGCAGCTAGCGCACCAGCCACATACACCAGAACTGGCGGGTTTGAATCTAGCCTGGGCCTGCCAAACAACAATGACAACTGCAACCTAAAAGTAGCCGGGCGTTGTGGCAGGCGCCTATAGTCCTAGCTACTTGGGAGGCTGAGGCAGAAGAATCACTTAAGCCCAAAAGTTTGCAGTTACTGTGAGCTGTGATGCCATAGCACTCTACCAAGGGCGACATAGTGAGACTCTGTCTCAATTAAAAGAAAAAAAGACTCTGTCTCAATTAAAAAAAAAATTATTTCATTATCTCCTTACTGGCCTCCAACACAGTTCTTCTGGAATACTTAACAGAGTTAAGCAATAAAAGACTAGCTACATGTAATTAGAAAAATCATGTAAGATAAGGAAAAATAATACAAGCAATTATTTGCAAGACCACTTGTTAAAAGTGCAGAGAATATTTCTCTTTGTGGCCAGTTATTGCAGCAGATGTGTGACAGGTCCTGTGAGCTATGTTTTTATCTCTGAAAGGACAACTAAATAGGGGGTCTTGGTTTAAGGTTTACTCTACTTCTATTATAGTTCTGAATCTCACTGAGCTGCTATAAGGAAGTGTGAAGAAAGGTTATGCTTTGTAATTTTTTTTTTTTTTTTGAGACAGTCTCACTATGTTGCCCTCAATAGAGTGGTATGGCATCACAGCTCACAGCAACCTCAAACTCCTGCCTCAGCTTAATCAATTCTCCTGCCTCAGCTTCCCAAGGCTGGGACTATAGGCACCCGCCAAAATACCTGGCTATTTTTTTTTGCTATAGTTATCATTGCTGTTTAGCAGGCCCAGGCCAGGTTCAAACCAACCAGCCCCAGTGTATGTGGCCAGCACCCTAACCACTGAGCTATGGGTGCCAAGCCTGTCATTATTTCTATTTACTTTAGAAAATTAATGTCAGCTAGATGTGGTCGCTCACACCTATAATCCTAGCACTTTGAGAGGCCAAGGTAGGAGGATCGATTGAGCCCAGGAGTTGGGGGTTGCAGTGAGCTATGATCATGACATTGCACTCTAGCTGGAATGATAAAGTGAAATCCTGTCTCTTAAAAAAGAAAAGGAAATGAACATCATGATAATATGTATACTATACCTTTCTCAGGCTTTCATATTCTTCACGAAGTTCCCCAGGCTTGCTTAACCTGATTGGTGCTCTGAATATAAAGTCTGGAAGAAAAGAAAAAGAAAACAGTTTCTAACAAGTCTTGTTATGGAAGGAACCAAGACCTTATCCTATCACTGCTCCTATACTATAAATCACATAAAAATCTCCGATCAACTAATTTGCAAATTTATTCACTCATTTAACAAATATTTATTAAAGGTTATAAATGAGGCACTGTGTTAAGCACTGGGAGAAACAGTGATGAGGTTGTAGTGAGCTAAGATGATGCCACTATACTCTAGTCCCAGAGACAAAGCAAGGCCTTATCTCAAAAAATAAATAAACTGGGGAGCTGGAGAGAAGGTTTGGTAGGTTCCCACCTAACGGGTACATATAGGGGTATATGTCACACTTTCTGGGTGAAGTACTAAACTGCAACTCAGACTTTACCTCACAAGCAATGTAGTAACCTAATCATATGTACCCTCATATTAATCTGAAATTTAAAAATTAATTAAATAAAGTCCTTGCTGTCGTGGAGCTTACAAGCTTGTGGAGAAAGACATTAAAACAATCAAGTGTTTTGTATACATACACACACACACACACACACAGGCACACTTACCTGATTGTTTTAGTGTCTTCACAAGCCTGTAAGCTCCATGACAGCAAGGACTATTATTTTATACACACACACACACACACACACACACACACACACACACACACACACAGGTGGTACTGCTACAGAAGAAAATAAATGTATGGGAGGAAAAAGTGGTCATTTTATACAGGGTGGTCTGAAAGGATGACATGGTTTGGATGTCTGATCCCTCCGTATCTCATGTTGAAATATGATCCTCAGTGTTGGAGATGGGACCTGGTGGGAGCCCTCCTTGGTGGTTTGGTACCCTCCCCACATAATGAGTTCTCGCTTTATTAGTTCACACTAGAGTTCTTCCTTTCCTTTCTTTTCCTTCCTTTCCTTTCTTTCTTTCCTTTCTTTCCTTCCTTCCTTCCTTCCTTTCCTTCCTTCCTTCCTTCCTTTCCTTCCTTCCTTCCTTTCCTTCATTCCTCTCTTTCCTTTCTTTGTTTCCTCTTTCCTTTCTTTCTTTCCTCTTTCCTTTCTTTCCTTCCTTTCCTTTCTTTCCTTCCTCCCTTCCCTTCCTTCCCCTCCCTCCCTCCCTCCCTCCCTCCCTCCCTTCCTTCCAAGAGCCTGGTACCGCCTTCTCTCTTGATGCTCTGGCCATGTGAAACTCCTGCTCCTCCTTCCCCTTCCTGAAGCCCTCACCAGAAGCAGATACTGACGCCACACTTCTTGTAGAATCATAAGCCAAATAAACTTTCTTTATAAATGACTCAGCCACAGGTACCGTATATACTCAAGTATAACCCAAGTTTTTTCGGCACAAAATTTGTGCCGAGTTCGGGGTTTTTGGCACAAATTTTGTGCCGAAAAAACTCAGCTTATACTCGAGTATATACAGTATTTCCTTTATAGCAACACAAAATGGACTAATAAAAAGGGGCTTAACTGATAAAGGAACATATTAAAAAAAAAAAAAACTTCAAAGAAAACTGTATTTTAAAGCTTTAGTTCAATCTTATCGAGCGACATTATTCTTTTTAGAGACTGAATCTCACTCTATCACTCAGACTTTAGTGTAGTAGTAGTCATGGCTCACTGTAACCTTGAATTTCTGGGTTCAGGTGATCCTCCTACCTCAGCCTCTCAAGTAGCTGATACTACAGGCATGCACCACCATGCAGATAATTTTTCTATTTTTTGCAGAGACAGAGTCTCACTATGTTGCCCAGGCTTGTCTCGAACTCCTGAACTCAAATGATCCTCCTGCCTCAGCCTCCCAGGTAGCTGGGATTACAGGCACAAGCCACCACACCAAGCCATTACTGAGTAACACTTTAAATAAGCTGAAGTTTTCCCATATATGACCTACATATAATCTTATATATTTTTTTCAGTATATAACCTAATCTTTTTATCCCCAAAGCCTTCAGTGATTTTATTTGGCCTATAAAATAAAGTCAAAACTTTTTAACATGTCAAAATTCTCCAGAGACCAAACACAACTTTATCTTTCTTTCTTTTTTTCTTTTTCTTTTCTTTTCTTTTTTTTTTTATAGAGACAGTGTCTCACTTTGTTTCCCTCAGTAGAGTGCTGGGCACCATAACTCACAGCAACCTCCAGCTCTTGGGCTTAGGTGATTCTTGCCTCAGCCTCCCAAGTAACTGGTACTACAGGCACCTGCCACAACACCCAGCTATATTTGTTGTTGTTGTTGCAGTTTGGCCAGGACTGGGTTTGAACCCGCCACCCTTGGTATATGGGGCCAGCACCCTACTCACTGAGTCACAGGTGCTGCCCCACAACTTTATCTTTCTAAAGCACTGTATCTCTCAACTCTCAACAGTCTAGCCACAACATATACTATATAGTATTTTTAAATTTTTTATGCTGTTTACTCAGATGAAATTGTCTTCTCCTCTTCTCTTTATGTAGAATGTTTTTAAATTCAACAGGCCCATAGGAATAATATACAATACATGTTGCTTATATAAATAGATCACCATAAAAAATCAAAGTTAAGAATAGGAATAAAGCCGGGCAAGGTGGCTCACGCCTATAATCCTAGCACTCTGGGATGCTGAGGTGGGTGGATTGCTTGAGCTCAGGAATTTGAGGACAGCCTGAGCAAGAGTGAGACATCATTATCTACTAAAAACAGAAAAACTAGTCAAGCATTGTGGTAGGTGCCTGTAGTCCCAGCAACTCGGGAGGCTGAGGCAAGAGGGTTGCCCAAGAGTTTGAGGTTTCTGTAAGCTATGATGCTACAGCACTCTACCCAGGGTGACAAAGTGAGACTCTGTCTCAAAAAAGAATAGGAATAAAAGTCTTAGGTACTTTCAAAAAACTGGAGGATAGTACACACTTGTCCTTCTCAAATGTACATAATCCTTTATACTTTCCATGTATATTTAGTAATCTAAATAGAGTATTAATTTTAAGAGTAATAATTCTATATCCTACTAAGGTTGATAAATATTTGTTATAGAAAAGTAAGTTTCCTAAAAAGTTGCCTTTTGTCATTTTACAGTTGTTTTATTTTAGAAAGACTCTTTAGTATATTGAGAAATAAAGATACTTAAACAGAAACATTAGGTCCAATGCAAATACAGAAAATAGTAACTTAAATCTCTACCAACCACTACAGATTTGTTAGACCCTGGGTTTAGAAGGCAAATCTTCCATCACCTTCACCCACTTAAAAAGAAGAAAGTCCTGATGATTATTTCAATCCCTTAAGCACATTTCCAATTATATGCAAATGTTATTTAAACTTAGATGCTTTACAAGAGAAAAGGAAAGAAGGAAGGGAAAGTATTAATATAACCCATTAAGACAAAAGGTACTTTAAATCTACACGTACTGAAAACCTATCACATATAAGATACTTCATATACATTTTCTTTATGAGTTTTCACAGAAACTTTATAAGGTAGGTATTATACCCATTTTAAAATAAGAAAAGTAAGAATTCAAATTACTTGCCCCAAAACCAGAGGTACCTCACAGTAAAGGAGGCAAAAAAGCTTTAATTGGAATAAAGAAGGAAATTACATAATGATTAAAAAGGTAGCTTATCCAGAGTTGAGCAAAATCTCTCCCACTACCACAAACCCCACTGTGGTAGCCCCCATGAATAAAGGCTTTCTATCGTTAAAGAAGAAAGCAAATCAATTAAGAAGATATAACAATCATAAACTTGCATGCACCTATATTACAACAAAAACTAATAATTTACAAGGAGAAACTAATCTAAATTATGATAAGAAATTTTAATACACCAGTTAAAAAAAAATCTGGCAGACTAAAAGGTAGTTAAAAAAATAGAAAAACATAACAAATTAACTTTATATAATAATGTAGTTTTAAATTTATGCATAAATATAACAAATCCAATGAACAGAATATATATCCCTTAAACCAAATAAGAAATAAACAATAAATCACAATGACGTTTCAAAAATTTCAGAGAATTACTATTATACACACTTTGCTCTTTAATCTTGACTGTGATTTTCAAAGCCGAGTTTTCTGGCCACCTGACTGGTGATTCTAGGTTACCCAATATTCTTTCTCAATAAATTCCTTTTCTAATTAAATTTACCACAGTAGATTTCTACTGATTGCAACTAACAACGCTGGCTGATTCAACTTTTTTTTTTTTTTTTTTGCAACAGAGTCTCAAGCTGTCACCCTGAGTAGAGTGTTGTACTGTCATAGCTCATAGCAACCTCCAACTCTTGGGCTCAAGCAACCCTTTTGCCTCAGTTTTTCTATTTTTAGTAGAAATGGGATATCGCTTTTTGCTCAGCCTGGTCTCAAACTCGTGAGCTCAAGCAATCCACCTGCTTCAGCCTCCCAGGGTGCTAAGATTACAAGCGTGAGCCACTGCACTCGGCCTGATTCAACTTTTTATATGGTAGGTTGAAATGACCAATAAACCAGTGTCTAGTAAAACTGATTTAAGAAAAAAAAAAGGTGACAAAAAATACTAAGAATAAAAAGAGAGACCTACATACAGATATCAAGATGAGTTTAAATCTCTAGTACCTATTAAAACAATGCTGTAATGATCACGCACGTATCATTCTGAATGTCTATAAACATTCATACGATAAATTGCTGGAATCAGAATTGATGGGTCAAAGGATACTAAGAAACTGCCCTTCCTTCATAAAGCCTGTTACCAATTTATACTCCTACTAGCAATGCATAAGGGCCATCTCCTCATACCTATTCCAACAGTTGTGTTAAAACTTCTCAGTTTTGCCAATCTAATAAATGAAATTTGTACCTTATATACTTATTTTGAGTGAAATTGATTACTTATTATATGGGTTGTTTTGATTTCCTTTATTCCTCTTTCTATTAACATTTTCTTCTTGATTTGTTAAATCTCTCTCTACATAAGGAAAATTGCTATTCATGCACCTTATGTCACATGAATAGCAATACCTTTCTCAGCTTATTATTTGTGTTGACTTTGGTTATAGGCGGTTATAGTTATATTAATAAAATATTTCTTTAATGGGTTCCACATTTTGTATCACATTTTAAAAGACCTTCCTCAGGGCAAGATATAATAACAAATTCTATCATAGTTTCTTCTGATACAATGCATAAAATTCTTCTCAGATCTACTTTAAAATATTCTAAATATTTTTATTTGAGAAACATAAGGAACATAATTTTATTCAGGTTTATCAATAAGAAACTAAAAATATTTTAGTGATAACCTGATGGAAATAATTTTCACTTACTACATACAGATTTAGAAAATTAGCAATTTCTGGCACAGTGGTTACGGCACCAACCACATACACCAAGGGTGGTGGGTTCGAACCCAGTCCAGGCCAGCTAAACAACAATGACAACTGCAACAAAAAATAGCCGGGCATTGTGGTGGGCACCTGTAGTCCCAGCTACTTGGGAGGCTGAAGCAAGAGAATCTCTTAAGCCCAAGAGTTTGAGGTTGCTGTGAGTTGTGATGCCACAGCACTCTACGCAGGGTGACACAGACTCCGCCTCAAAAAAAAAAAAAGAGCATTTTCTAAAATGGTTCTTACTGATGTTTGGCACAAAACATCTCAAGAATTTAACACCTTGGCTCAGTGCCCGTAGCTCAGTGAGTAGGGTGCCAGCCACATACACAGAAGCTGGCAGGTTCAAGCCTGGCCGAGACCTGCTAAAAACAACAGTAACAACTCCAACCAAAAAATAGCTGGGCATTGTGGCAGGCGCCTGCAGTCCCAGCTACTTGGGCGGCTGAGGCAAGAGGATCACTTAAGCCCAAGAGTTTGAGGTTGCTGTGAGCTGTGACACCACGCACTCTACCAAAGCGACATAATGAGACTGTCTCAAAAAAAAAGAATTTAACATTTTCATCTTTCATTTATTTATTCATTATTTATTTATTATTTTTTTTCTAAGAGACTGAATCTCATTCTGTTGTCCAGGCTGGAGGGCAGTAGCATAATCATAGCTCACTGCATCCTCAGACTTCTGGGCTCAAACTATCCTCTCCCTCCTCAGCCTCCTGAGTGCTGGAACTACACACATATTCCACCACACCCAGTTAAGGTTTTGAAATTTTTTTAGAGACAGGACTCCTGTTACATTGCCTTGCTGGTCTCCAAATCCTGGGTTCAAGCAATCCTCCAGCTTCAACCTCTGGAGTTGCTAGGATTACAGGAGAGAGCCATTGCACCTGACTTTTCATCTTTTATTTTATGTAAATATTAAGTTAAAAGCTTGATCCCCAACTTATAAGCTTCAGAGCTCAAAGAAGTCAGTCTTTTTGTTTTTTTTATTTTTTTATTTTTAGAGACAGTCTCACTTTATAGCCCTCAGTAGAGTGCTGTAGCGTCACAGCTCACAGCAACCTCCAACTCCTGGGCTTAGGCAATTCTCCTGCCTAAGCCTCCCGAGTAGCTGGGACTACAAACACCCACAATGCCCAGCTATTTTTTGTTGCAGTTTGGCCAGGCCCAGGTTTGAACCCGCCATCCTCAGTATACGGGGCCAGCACCCTACCCACTGAGCTACAGGCGCTGCCCAAATAAGTCAGTCTTAACTTTCCTTTTTATAAAATTAGAATATGGCTTATCATAACAGGCCATTATGATGATCAGCTAAGTGTATTAAAAGTAAAAAACTCTGTAACTAACTCAGCCAGTAGAGTGGCATGCAGCAGAATTTAAGTATACAACCGTCTCTGGTGTTGGTAGGATAATACTCTTAATTGTGGCTTGGCCAATTTAAATTTAACAGCTAATATTTAAAAAGAGGCCTGGCCTCTTGCCTACTTGCCCTGACAATGGAGGCCTGCTTGCGGCTTTGTAAGCTTTCTTACTCTGTAAGCCTATCTTTTCTCTTCCTCAGTAAACTTTGTTTCACGCTTGCCTTACCAAGGAAGGAAGGGAGAGCGAGGAGGAGGGAATTTCAAAATGTACACATAAGGCCAAGTTAGGGTCTTTCTGTGCATGCCACCGTAATGGTGCGCATGAATGTCCTGGCTGATGCTCTTAAAGATGCTCGGTGCCTGTAACTCAGCAGCTAAGGCGCCAGCCACATGGATCGCACCTGGCGGGTTCGAATCTAGCCCAGGCCCAACCAGACAACAACGCTGACTACAACCCCAAATAGCCGGGTGTTGTGGCGGGAGCCCGTAGTAGGCCCAGTTACTCGGGAAGCTGAGGCAAGAGAATTGCTTAAGCCCAAGAGTTGGAGGTTGCTGTGAGTGAGCTGAAACGCCATGGCCCTCTACCCAGGGAGACAGCTTGAGACTCTGTCTCAAAAAAGGGCGGGGGGGGGGGGCGGTGGGTGGGGGAGAGGGAAGGATCAACAATCAATGCCAAAAAGACAGGCAGACTCCAGGTTCTTTTTTTTGGCCGGGGCTGGACTTAAATCCGCCACCTCTGGCATATGGGGCCGGCGTCCTACTCCTTTGAGCCACAGGCGCCAGCCCATTGTCCGCTTTCTGTGATGATGAAGCATGGTTACATTGGCGAATATAAAATCCTCGATCATCGCAGAGCTGGGAAAATTGTTGAGAACCTCACAGGCAGGTTAAAGGAGTGTGGAGCGATCAGCCCCAGGTTTGCTGTGCGACTCTACAGAGATGGCAGAATTGTCTGCTCCCATCCCGCTGGTTTGGTTTCACTGTACTGACAACTTCAGCTGGCATCACGGACCACGAAGAAGCAAGAAGAAAACACACAGGAGGGATGATCCTGCGATTCTTTTTCTAGGGATGTAATACATACTGAAAAAATAAAATGCCTCAATGAAAACAAAACAAAAACAAACAAACAAAAATAATGTACACATAAGGCCAAGTTAGAACTCAGTATACTGACTAAGTCTTATAGTCCCTCTGACTTATTTGAGAGATAAAGGTAATGAGCAGGGGTAGAAGTCGGGTATATTCACCAAAATTAGTACGGATATAAATCTGCTTAATCTTGGATTGAGATTAGTCATGAGTAATGCTTTAAGAATACAAAATGCCAAGAAATCAAGATTGTTTGTTATCCTGACGAGGACTAGTTTCTTGAATACTGAAACAGTTAAGCATAAAAAGTTGTGAGTTGGTCCAATGTGACATTAACTTAAACACTGAATCTTATTCCTCATCTTAGCAAGGAGGAAAGGGCAAGAAGGAAGCTGGGTACAGTGGCTCACACCTGTAATCCCAACACTTTGGAATGCTGAGGTGAGAGGATTACTCTAGCCTAACAATGGGAGAATCACTCCAGCCCAACAGTTTGAAGCTGCAGAAGCTATGACTGCACATGTGAATGACCTGCATTTCCTGGGTGACATAGCAGTATCTCATCTCTTTTTTTTTTTTTGAGACGGCCTCACTATGTTGCCCTCTATAGAATGCTGTAGCGTCACAGCTCACAGCACCCTCCAACTCTTGGGCTTAAGCGGTTATCTTGCCTTAGCTGCCCATCACAACGCCCAGCTATTTTTTTGTTGCAGTTGTTTAGCTGGCCTGGGCAGGGTTCAAACCCGCCATCCTCAGTGTATGTGGCTGGCACTGTAACCACTGTGCTATGGGCGCCAAGCCAATATCTCATCTCTTTTAAAAAAAAAAAAAAAGGCTCGGCGCCTATAGGGCACCATCCACATACACTGGAGCTGGCGGGCTAAGAACCCAACCCAGGCCTGCCAAACAACAATGACAATTACAACCAAAAAATAGTGGGACGTTGTGGCGGGCACCTATAGTCCCAGCTACTTGGGAGGCTGAGGCAAGAGAATCGCTTAAGCCCCAAGAGTTTGAGGTTGCTGTGTGCTGTAACACTACAGCACCCTACAGAGAGCAACATAGTGAGACTCTGTCTCAAAAAAGAAAAAAAAAGAAATCCCTATAATAAATAAAAACAGCTAAAATTTAAAAAAAAAATTTATTTTAGAGATTACAGGTGTGGGCCACCATGCCCAAACCAAAAGAGCTAACATCTAATGAGATCATACCATATGTTGTGAACATGTACACACATACTTCAGAAAAGAGTGGACATAGCTACAGGCAATTGCACTAATGTACACAGCTATGATTTAACAATAAAAAAAAAAAGAGAGGACATAGCAGAGCTAACTGCCTATCCTTAAAAAGGCCTATTTACAAGGTTGGTCCCTGACTAGTGCTTAGGAATTTAGATTCTAGGAGGGTTTCCACCCTCCCTAACTAGTAAGAGTAGTTCACTGTACCTATACCATTTGTAGAAACAATATCCAGTAGAACCTCTATAAGTTGACCACTCACGGGACCATAATAAACTTGTCAATATACAGAGATGGTCAACATAAAGAAGTAGGCCTACTTTATTATATGTATGGGGCCTGACAATTTGAGAACTTGTCCTAGACAAAGTGCTGTGTACCTCGTTGCTGATTATCACTATGGTCAGCTTCGAAGTACTCTGCTTAAGAAACGGTGCACTACCCTTCAAAGCAATTCTGGAACTCTTTTTCTGAAATGACCATTAGATCTGTCATCCTACGAGGTATAATAACAAAAATCACGAACGTGCCACTGTACACTTACACTGGCAGCACTGTACAAACACTCAGTAAGGTTTCTTGTCTCATAGCTATGTCCACATGGACACATGCTAGCATCTTGCTGAGTGGCATTCCTTATTGATGTTGCATATTTTTGTGTGCCATATGATGACAGCTCTAATGGTCATTCCAGAGAAAGAGTTCCAAAATTGCTTTGAAGAGTGAATTAGGCACTAGCATCAATGCACAGCTTCCCAAGGGGAGTACTTCAAAGATGACCAGAAAAAGAGTCAGCAATGAGGTATGTAACACTTTATCTAGGATGAGTTCTCAAACTTAATTGTCGGACCTCGTACATGTGGTGCATGTGTGGTCTATGAAAATTAGGTCAATAGAGGGAGGTGGTTAAATATGGTTCTACTGTGGTTTATGCTCAACACCTACTTTCCTGCTGGAAGTCTGAAATTTTGGCACATGCTAGTCAAAGAGTGCTTATGTGATTAGCCCCTAATAAAAACTCTATACATTAAGTCTTTAATGAGTTTCCTTGGCTGACAACATTTCACACATGTCACAACTTCTTGCTGGAAGATTTAGGCATACCCTGCATGCCTCCACCAAAAGACGACTCTGGAAGTTTCCACCTAATTTCCCCCAGTCTTTGTCTCACATGCCTTCTCCCTCTGCTCATTTTGCTCTGGATCTTTTCACTGTAATCAATCACAGAAGGGAATATAACTATGTGCTGAGTCATAGTGAATCAGAGAACCTGTCAGAGGTCCTAGGGACCTCCCAACACACACACAAGTCACATCAGGAACTTAAAGATCTCTTTAGATCTCAGTTTCCACCTGATTCAGTGATAATACTTCTATTTCACTTCTATTTCCTACTTAGTATGCTTCTCTAAATTTTATAAAACTCCATTAAAGTTTAATACTATGGGTAAAATGTTATGCAGTCATAACATCAAAATAATTTATTTGAAGCCTTACAAAAAATTGTGGTGTTTCAATCCACTTGAACTGATATGAGAAATGGACCAGAAAAATGAAAATCTTCCCTTTTAAATCAAAGTCTTTCACAATATCCCTTAAAGCTGAATGCAGAACATGTATGCATTCAACATTATTCATTATGCTAAGATCTTTACTATTAACCCTTCAGATTTCCTTATGTTTAATAAAGAACAATCACTAACAATCTGCTGCTTTTCCTATTTTTCTCTTTACTTCCCTTGCCTTCCTTAAGTCATATGTCATCTTCCTCCACTCCAAAAGAGGAAACTGTGGTTGAAATGACAGCAACACTACTACAGAAGCAGAGCAACAAACATGTCAAGTCAGGACAAGAAAAAGCAACACTATCTTCCTTAGTCCAAAGGAATTAGTCACAAATCTACCAATCCCTCCACCAGTTCTTGTAGAGAATGTCACTAGCACAGTAGCACAGAAACAACCCTCACCCTCCTTCACCCCACAGAAAAGAAACACTGGAAACTACTTCAGGTATCACTGAATATCTTAGTATTTATAATACATTAGCATTTGTAAATGAATCCAGTGGCTGAAGTACTTCCTTAATGGCTATCCTTGGACTGCTATTGTGCATAACAGGAAGAGAAACTCTCTAAGGATATGATGCCCTAAGAATGACAGACGTCTGTGGCCAGTGACCTAAGTTAAGTATTGCATTTAGTCTAGTGTGAATTGTAGGAACAGCTAAAGTTCCCTGAAGATCCTTCCGGAAAAAGGATTTTCTCTGGGGTGTGGTGACTGGTTACTAACAAAGAAAGGCAAACAAACAAACAAGACAGGCATTTTGCTAATTGCATCAAACCATCAGTAAAGAAGCATCATTATCAAAGCACCCACACTCAATGCAAAATTAGAAAAAGAATCTCACTCAACTATATTGGGAAGATATTATCCTAACAACCCTCAAATCCAAAGGTACCTCTCAGGACTTGACTACACTGGAGTTTTTACTCTTGCAGGTTCAATTTCTTGTGAGAGTAGCAGAATGAAAAAGAATATTGGACTTCTTGAGTCCCAAGACTTAAATTAAATCCTAATTTGAAAATTCTCAGTAACTATTTGTCCTTGGAAAATTAAACAAACAAACAAACCTATTTGTGTTTGAATTTCCTCATCTGTAACTTGGTAATAATAATACAACCGTATCTCAGAACTACAGACATGATAAAATTAACAATGAATTCAAAAGTTTGTAAGCTGTTAAGTGATTGCTGAATTACTCAGCACAATACAAATCACGCTTATATTAACATCTGTTGTAAAATTTATCTGTTAAATGCAGATAAATATATTTACAAAATTAAATAGACGGAAATAATTCTTTTGTAATCACAAGAGTTGGTTCTATACCACTTATATTTCAATATGACATAAGAGGCCACTATATGACATGGTCTCAGCCTACCTCTTCAATTTCACATCACTTCGTTCCCTGCCTACTTTATCAACAGCCTATGGTTCCCGGGCCAAATCATACTATTTCTGCCCCCATGCCCTTACCTTCAAGTCTTACTCTCCACAGCCACCTCATACCAGGCAAAAAAAACTTATCCTTAAAATTCGGTTTAAATTTCTGCAGATCTTACAATAATAAAAACCAAACGATGAACTTGGGGGAAGTATTCACCACACACTTAGGAGGTTAATTTCCATCTCTATCACCACCACTAGCATGGCGGTAATGTAGCATGCCAGACCCACTTCTAAGTTCTTTATATTAACTCACTTATTCTTCATAATGACTCTGTGGGGAGGAGCTATTATTATTCACATTGTATAGACAAGAAAACTGACGTGCAGAGAGTTTAACTTGCCAGGTTCACACTGCTATAAGTGACAGAGCTCTGATTTAACCAGGCATTCTGGAACAAGTGTCTGTGCTCTTACCCACTATCCCTTACACACACACACACACACACAAAAAAAAAAAAAAACTAAAAAACTCATATAACAATGGACAAAGGACATGAACAGGCAGTTTATATTATAGAAAAACAAATTAAAACTTTAAAAACAAAACATTTTTATGTATCAGACTGACAAAGATCAAAAAGCTTGATAAAGAGTTAAGGATATCCTTTATCTTAAAGACATACACATGTACAAAGATGTACATACAAAAATATTTATTGCAGATCACTCACAATACTAATGACTTGCCAGGAGCTGTGCTCACACCTCTAATTCTAGCACTCTGGGAGGTCTAAGAGGGAGGAAAGCCTGAGCTCAGGAGTTTGAGACCAGCATGAACAAGAGCAAGACCCCTGTCCATACCAAAAATAGAAAAATTAGCCCGGCCTCATGACAAGCACCTGTAATCCCAGCAACTACGGAGGCTAAAGTAGGAAGATCTCTTGAGCCCAGGAGTTTGAGGCCACAGTGAGCTCTGATGACACCACCACTCTAGGTGGGGTAACAGAGTGAGACTTTGTCTCAAAAAAACAAAAAATACTAATGACTGGAAACAACCTAAATGTCCTTCAAATCTGATAAAATAATTAGACAACTGGCACACGATGAATCTATTTCTATACTGTCTGGTGTTATTCCTAGTCCGGTTTCTTGATTTACTTGTAATTTTTGTTAGAATGACATTCATTGTATGTGAAAAGCTGTCCAGGCTGTGGATAATGTTATGTTTCTACACAGGAGTCACCATGTTCTCTGACAGGCAGTCAGAATGAGGGCAGATCACCTCAAAATCCAAATAGGACATGAGCTGACTCAAAGCTGGCTGCAATCTTTGTACAGCCTGTAAAACTCATTCTACTCCGGCTTGTAACCCCCCCAAGAGTACAAATGAGAATCCAGTGTGTTTATCAAGACTGTCTTTCCTGAAAGATCATCAACTTTTTGCTCCTTAACACTGAAGAACTGTTAAATCTACCTTGCTTTTTCAGGAGCTTTCTACAGGGCTTCTTAGCCTTTAACCCTGCCAGGTTTAAGAATCAACAAATGCCTCAGGGATAAAAGCAGGTAGAAGAGGAATGGGATGTACCTCCCTTCTCTCTGGGGTCTTGGCCTCGCAAGGTCTGGTTGCCTTGGCAGCTCTGAACTATAATTTTTGTATCCCCAGTCTCACAAAGAAAGCTCTGCTGACTTTTCTGTCTCTTAATAGCAACACTCTCTCTTTCCCAAGAATCTACAAATGTCTGAAATCCTGGCTGCCTTGGCAACTTACGATGCCTTCATATAGATTTTTCTTAAATCAGGCTCTTTTAGTCATTCTCAACCAGAATTTTTGTCTGCTCCCTTCTGCTCTATCACAGCTAGAAGCAAAATCTACATATTTCATAAGCACTGAAGATAAGATTTTCATGATGAAACTACAAATCAAAAATCAAGCAAAACCATTTTTGTAAAGTATGAAGTGAAGTATATCATAAGGCAAATTGGCAAACATTTGAGGAAAGAAAAAAAGATCAAGAACAGCTGACTTAATAAAGACAAGGCTTCATGGAGAAGGTGAGTTATGTTAGGCATCAAGGAAAAGTACTGGCAAAAAAAGAAAGCCATTCCTGGCAAAAGAACCACAGGCGCAAAGGCAGAAATTAGAATGTTGTGTCACATACAGTGAGATAGTGTGAAAAGCAGTAGGAGGTAATGCTAGAGAGATGAAAGCAGTTGATGAGAAGGCCTAAATACATAACACTGGAACCTGAGGATACTTCTAGAGACAAAGGAGTTACTTACATATTCCTAAGTCTGAATGGTATGGAAGAAGAAACATGAAAGTCAAGAGTTCTCTGAGATTAATCTAAAAATGATAATAAGAATGGAATGGAGTTGAGAGCAGGGCAATCAGTTATTGATTTAATGTAGTATTAAAGACATAAGGTAACAAAGGCCCAGCACCATTGGGAAGCTGAGATGGGAGGACTGCTTGAGGCCAGGAGTTCAAGACCAGCCTTAGTGAAACTCAGTCTCTATAAAGAAACAGAAAAATTAGCCAAGTGTGATGATGTGTACTTGCGGTCATAGCTACTGGGGAGGCTGAGGCAGGAGGATCACTTGAGCCCAGGAGTCTAAGGTTGCAGTGAATTATAATGATGCCACTACACTCTAGACCTGGGTGACAGAGTAAGACCCTGACTCAAAATAAAACAAACAAAAAAAGGACATAAGGTTTTAAGAATGAGGCTGGATGCAGTGGTTCTGGCCTATAATCTTACACTCTGGAAGGCCAAGATGGGAGGATCACTTGAACTCAGGAGTTCAAGACCAGCCTGAGAAAGAACAAGAACAACAACCTGTTTCTACTAAAAATAGAAAAGTTGGGGTGGCACCTGTGGCTCAACGGAGTAAGGCACCAGTCCCATATGCCGGAGGTGGCAGGTTCGAACCCAGCCCCAGCCAAAAACTGCAAAAAAAAGATAGAAAAGTTGGGATGGGCAAGGTACCTCACGCCGTAATCCCAGCACTTTATGAGGCCAAGGCAGATGGATTGCCTGAGCTCATGGGTTGGAGACCAGCCTGAGCAAGAGCAAGACCCCATCTCGAAAAAATAGCCGGGCACTGTGGTGGGCATCTGCAGCCCCAGCCACTTGGGAGGCTGAGGTAAGAGAATTACTTGAGCCCAAGAGTTTGAGGTTGCTATGAGCTAAGACACAACAGCACTCTACCAAGGGTGACAAAGTACAACTCTGTGTCAAAAACAAATAAACAAATAAATAAAAATAGAAAAATTATCCAGGTGCTGTGGTGGACGCCTGTAGTCCCAGCTACTTGGGAAGCTAAGGCAAGAAGATCATTTGAACCCAGGAGGTTTGAAGTTGCTGAGAGCTAAGCCGACACTATGGCTCTCTAGCCCGGGCATCAGAGTGAGACTCTGTCTCACAAAAAAAGATAGTAATAATAATGAAAGAAGAATGAAGGAAGAAACAGATCTAATTTTCAAAAGTGGAAAAACTGAGAGCTAATGTAGTCTCTAAAGAACTAAAACGGTAATAATCAAGGCAGAATAAAGACGCTAATGAAGAGATCCTACTTAAGTCTTACCCATACACACTGAAGTTCTGATGAGAAAGGATACTGAAGTGGAGATGTCTTGTGGTTATTTGTGTACAGCACTAGAATTAAGGTAAGAGGATCAGACCTATATATGTTGGGGGTTTCATTTAGAAACGTAACCAAAAGCTGTTAAGAGTAAATATGCTTGAATAAGACCTCCAAAGGAATAATCAAAGAAAAGAAAAAGAGGACTACACAAAGAATTTTAGGGGCTTCCAAGTCAGATAAAGGAAGACAAGAAGCCAGAAAAGAAGGGAACAGAAGAGAAAGAGCCAACACAATTTAAAAAGAAAAAAAGCAATACTGTCTACCAAACTATAGCAGAGCAATCAAATTAATTTAGCTAGATGTAAATAGTCACCACGGATTAGGAGGTTAAACAGGGAATGAGCAGTGAGGAAGAGACAAAAGTAGAAAACATTCCACTGAGAAAATCGAAAAAGGAATATAATTTTTTAAAAATGCATAATCCAAATCCTAAAGAAATTCACAATCTGACAAAAAAAGGAAAAACATATTTGAGTGAAAGAACTACAGAATGTCGAAGAGTTGTAAAACCAAATACCTAAGTGTTACACAGAACACCAAGAGGTGGAGGTATATACAACAGCAACAGAAAGACAGTGAAACAAAGTACATCTACAACTAAATGTAAATTAAATGCAGAGCTACATCAGAAACGAAGCATGTTAATCTCTAATTTACCTGCTTATAGTACCCATTAACTGTGAACAACCACTGTCAAATGGAATGTGTGAAAGGAGAAATTATAATTTTAACTACACCATTTAGAAGCTGGAAGGTAGAAATACAAAGAGGTAATTGTAAACGTATCCTAAAACCTACCTGATGTATTTTCCATTTTATCTACTATTTTTTTAGTTTACTCATTCAGATTCTCCAAGAGTACAGATGATAGCCAAGTACCAACTACCTTAAATAATGCAACTGCTCACTTAACCCACCACAACACATAACAACTTACACGGGAAGAGAGGAAGTATACAGAGAAAAAGTTAAAAGCTAATAAAATTTAAAATCAAATTTTCAGGCTGCTGGAGTATCATAATTAACACCTCTGATCACAACTATGTGAAAAATCTGTGTTTTAAACTATCCTCTGGCAAAGAATTAATCAAATAAAAATGTCACAGCCCACATAACAAGAACTTCCATAATACTTGTAACTTTTGATCTAATAATTTAATTTCTAGGAATTTATCTAAGAAAGTCAACTGAAATATAAAAACAAAATTTACATAAAAATATTTTCATTGCAACACTGTTCATAACCACAAAACAAAAAACCAAGAAAAACTAATCATCATCTACTGAGAAAATAGGCTAGTTTCAGCTTAGCTGAAACTATATTCAGCCTAATGTAGTATATTGTATGTACTGGGTAGTACATACAATGTACTATATTCAGCCAAGAAAATCATATATATGATATATATATATATGACATATATATATCATATATATATAATTTTTTTTAATACTATGAGATACTGCTTTAATACAACAGGCAACTATTTAGATTAAATGAAAAATGCCAAGTCACCAAATTGAATATGCCTTATAATCTCAAACATAAAAAAAATTAAACACAGAAATGGCAGTAACATGCTGGAAAAAGAAGTAGTGATATCACAGGACTCACAAGTGAAAAAAAAGAAAATATTAGTGAAAACGTATGAAGTTACCATGTATGACTGAATGAGAATGATGGAAACAGTCACCAGAGATTAGTAGGTTAAAAAGGAAATGAGCAGCAAGGAAAAGGGAGATGATATGGGAAGAAAAAATATACAAAGACAAGCCTTGAGACCCTTTCCCCAAAGCATTTATAATGTAGTTTATCAGCTAAGACTAATTCATAAAAAGTTTTAAAAACAGATTTATGTAACTATGGTGATGATGTCAGATGCAATGTCACAAAATAATTGCCAAACAAATCTTACAAACAAACGTTGCAGTAAGAATCCACAGAAGAAAGAGAACAGGGCTGGGAAGGAGAGTCAATGCTTTCAGAAGATGAGATGAAGCTGGATCAGGCCTGCTGACTGTAGTTTGCCAACCCCTGGGTTAGAGAAAGACAAATTAAGACAGTCAAGAACTGCAGGATTTGCAAAAACAGGTATCAGACAAGAGTAGAGTCAAAGCAAACAAAGTTCCTTGTTAAATCCAGAAATGGCCCAAACAAGTCTTTGCTGTTAGTCAACCAATGTTGGATCACCACACTCAAAGCAACAACAGGCACATGATAAAGGAGGTCACAAAATCAAACACAGGTATAGGAACACTGCTGAAATGAAGGCCTTGAACTACAAGACCTTTTATGCTAGGCAGACCAAGACCTTTTATGTGTCCCAACTATCACATGTACCACCACCATGGGACAAAATCGTTTGGACTTAATTACTTGTCCTGTGTGAGGCGAAGAATCATTCAAATGGTTCACAAGTTAGAATGATGCAAAAATTAGAAAGAATGCAGGATTTGGAAAGGCAGATCTACAGACCTGTGGAAATCTAAAACCTACTGGTTATGTACCTACCAGTATTTATCTTAGCTAAGCCTGTTTCTTTATCCATACAATGGGAGTAACACCTACCTCAACAGACTTGTTTACCTCCTCTAATCCTCTCACACCTATTTGAACTGCTGACTTTCTCTTAGACTCTTTTAGTCTTTCCATCTTCCCTCAACATTGCTTCTCTACTTCTTTAAAAAGGAGACCTGCCCCACTTAATAATTTTTATTGTCATCCCATTGCCTCCAAGATTTCTACCACTCCACCTGTATCACCTATCATTTCCTTAATATTCCTTTCCTCTGTAGCCGTTACACATCTCACCATTCCTAGATATGCCATACCCTATCTCCACAAGGACGTACCAGAATGATTTTTATCCTTTTCACGATATGACAATTTCCTACTCATACTTGAAAACCCTGTTCACTACTCTCCACTTTGCAAAGTTTTACCACTAACCCACAGAGAAGTACATTATCTCCCTGCAGGCTCTCACAGCATTCTGCACTTATCTTAACTGTAGTAGCATTTGTTACCTGCATTACACTATTTACTTGATTCTGCCTCTGACTCCCTAAACATGAAGATAGTTATGTATCTCAGTGTCAGACAAAGGCTTAAAAAAAATTATTTGTTGAATGAACCAATGAGAAAGAATGCTTTAATGCCAGCACCATTTTGCACTATGGTCTTTTAAAGAACCTATTTTCTGAAAGGATTAATATTTAATAAAACTTTACTGTTAAGGTAAAGGTAAACTTTTATAAACTCAAAGTCTCATTATCATCAACTCCAAATTAATAAAGTTGAATCTTTTCTTTTTTTTTTTTTTTTTTTGAGACAGAGCCTCAAGCTATCGCCCTGGATAGAGTGCATGGCAGCACAGCTCAGAGCAACCTCGAACTCCTGGGCTCAAGCAATTCTCCCGCCTCCACCTCCCAAGTAGGTGGGACTACAGGCGCCTACCACAACACCCGGCTATTTTTTGGTTGCAGCTGTCACTGTTGTTTGGCGGACCTGGGCTGGATTCGAACCCACCCACTCAGGTGTATGTAGCTGGCACCTTAGCCGCTTGAGCCACAGGCGCTGAGCCTAGAGTTGAATCTTTTAAGGTTTTATTATAATAAAACCTTATTATAATAAATATATAATTTTACAGAATGAAACAGTAGAAAATTATAAAAGAAATAGCAAAACAGAAGGAAAAATAATTCCACTGCTACTCAGAAAAATAAAATTAGATGGAATGTCTTCAAAACAAGTAAAAAAGATGTCTTCAGGTTTAAAATTTTAACTATACATACACGTAAACAGAAAAACTGGCTTGATGCAGGTTCATACAAAAAATAAAAAAGAGTAATTTTGTTGCCTGTAAATTCAGTGTAAGCAAGGCAAATAAAAACCTTTGGCAGCGTTAACAAGAATTTAACACTCAGATAAAAGACAGTAAGCCACACTACAATCTGCATTAGTCAGGCATGATTTAAAGTACCAGGTTCAGTTCTGAATGACATTATATAAAGTTGATCAGAATGGCAAAAGAATCATGATATATAAAGAAAAACTTCTTTAGGAATCTTTTCCCTTCATTGAACATTCCCTGAGTGTCTAATACATTCTGGGTGCCATGTTAAGTGCTGAATACGTAAGACATAATCCCCGCCCTCAAAGAGCTGAGTGTAGTGTCAGAGACATACATACAAACAAAGAACTGAAATCCAGTGAAATGAGGGTTGCATAAGCTCAAGCAGTGGCACAAAGGAAGGAATGATAAAATCCTATTTGCATGAGAAAAAATTTTACAGCGCACTATGTTTCACCTGGGTCTTAAAAGGTGAGTAAAGTTTTCCAGGTAGGAAGAGGATTCTAGGCAGAATAATCATGGGTAACAAATGTCAGAAAGGTTTTTAAATACATAGTGTATTCCAAAAACTCTAAGTAGTGTAATACATACTGTATTCCAGGTTTTAAAGAAATACTGTATTCCAAAAACTCTAAGTAGTGTAATACGGCCAGAATTTGAGGGAAGGGAAGAAAAAGACCTAAGAGATTAATTTGAGTTTAACCTAAAAACTTAGAAGCAAGGATGGTCTTTACATATTTGGATACTGAAACTAGGGAAACTAGGGAAAAGCAGATTTGAATTTACCAAGAAATAAAACTTTCAAACAATTTAAATTGGCCAAAAATAGCAACAAGTACAAAGTCCTCAGAATGAGAGAAGTACCATTACTCATGTATAACATCAATATCTCCTCTGGTGTTCAGATCTCATCTTCCCTTACCTCTTCACCGAGAGCTCATTCCGTTTTCTCCTCTCTCTCTAGCACCATTAATCTCTCTCTGCTATGATAATATACAAATCTAACATACAAAAAATAACTAGACATCAACCATCTTAAAAAGAAATCACTCTTGAGCTCTTGTCCTCCCCACTGCAGGTCCCTTCTTTTTACATTTTTGTCCTCTTCTAGTTCGTGTTTTCCAAGAACCCAGTTCAATGCCTTACACATAATAATAACTCTGTAAACGTCTATCAAATAAACTATAAAACCTAGCACATAAGATGTGGTACAAAGTAAATTTCATAAATGCTAATTCTCCCCTCTCCAAAACTATCCCATCTTTACGGAACAATGCATAAATCTGGTAATTCCTTCATATCTCACATGAAAAAAATAAATGTTTCTCTCTGTGCAAAGTGCCTGAATTTCAAGAGAATTATGAGAATAAGGGACCTAAAAAAAATTACTGAATTTCAGGTACTATAGAACATTATGTAAGTGATATCGTAAGGCAATAAACCCTTTCCAGTGTCTAAAATCAAAACTCTGAAGTGATTAAACATAAATCTGACCTTACATACCAGAAGAATTAATAAAACCATTTGATTTTATTGATTCTTTTAATTAAAAAACTATACACAATACTTTTGCATAGAAAAAGTCTGATGGGCGGCACCTGTGGCTCAACAGAGTAGGGTGCCGGCCCCATTTGCCAGAGGTGGCAGGTTTAAAAGCAGCCCCAGCCAAAAAAAAAAAGTCTGAAAAGAACTAAACAGCTGTGTCTAGAAGGAGGCAAACAATAATATATAACATTTTACTTTCTTCATCGTGCATTTCTTTATTGTTCAGTGTTTCTATAGCAAATTTCAAATGACAAGCAACCCTCTAAATCTGGACCTTGCTCTCTACAAATCTGTTCTGCACACATTTACTGTCATAATAAGCTTCTTAACACTCTTTCACAGAGGTTTGTATCTTACTCATCTTTGTATCCCCAGCATCTAGCAGAGTACTTGGTGCAAATACATGATGTGTGATCCATAAAGGGATACAAAATGAATGACTGCATGCAGTAACAACTAACACATATTAGGTATATGCTTTCCATAAGCATTTTACATGTATCATCTCATTTAATCCTCACGACTCTACGATATAGCTACTTATCAACATATTAAAAGCAAGGAAATTTAGGCACAGAGTTTAAGCAGCTTGCCCAAAGACACACAGCTATAAAGTGACAAAGGCAGTATTCAAACTCAGATCCACTGAATTTCAATCCTGTGATCCTTCCAGAATGCTATTTAGGTTGCAAAATGTTGTCACACTGAAGTAATTAATGAAAAATTTTATCTTTCATGCAGGCATTTTATGATCTTCTGATCTCATTAGACGAGTAAGCATGTAAGAATATTGCTGTGCCTGGAAGCAAACTTGAAAAAAAACTGTGGCCCTGGACAGCACCCGTAGCTCAGTAGGTAGGGCACCGGCCACATTCTCTGGGGCTGGCAAGTTCGAACCTGGGCCAGGCCAGCTAAAACAACAATGACAACTGCAACAAAAAATAGCGGGGTTTTGTGACGGGCGCCTGTAGTCCCAGCTAGTTGGGAGGCTGAAGCAAGAGAATCACTTGAGCCCAAGAGTTTCAAGTTTCTGTGAGCTATGACGCCACAGCGCTCTACCCAGGGTGACAGTTTGAGACTGTCTCAAAAAAACAAAAACAAAACTGTGGATTGATGGCACATTTGCAGAAATGACCATCCTCACTTCTTTCATACTTAGCTTATACTATACAAATAGCACCTTATTTTATATTATCCTAAACACTATAATCAAGTCATCTCTGCTGACAAACTCATGTAAGAGGTCTTAGAGAGGTATCAGAAGAACACACAACAATAAATCTGTCCATGAACTAATCAGATCAGTGTTAAAGATTGACCATTTTATTGCACAACAAAAAATTCAGCCTCAATTCAAAATTTATCTCATTCACCCAACAAATATCTAAGAACCTACTATATTCTAGGCTACTATAGTACCATACAAATCTAGGTGATCCTTCCCAAATCCTATTCCAGGTCTCAGCACTTCAGGCTAAATCTAGTCAACAAAAGCTCAGTTTAAATTCATAGAAATTATAAAAACTAAAATATTTTTCAATAGCATGTATGATAAAATATTTTTGCTACTGGATTTGCAAACCAGTATGAATCTATTTTACTTGACAGTACAGATTAAAAAGTTGTAGTGTTGCTAACATTCACTCACGGCATACTATGAATTATTTATAGACAGTACCTAGCCCATAATTTTGAAACTTTTCTGAATACAATCTACAATAAGAAATACATTTTACATCACTCACTAATTCATGATCAAACACCTGAAAAACTGAAACAAATGGTTCATTATGTTAATGTCTATTCCATTCCTTTTAAAAAACTGCTTGCCTCATCCCCTTAATCTGATTTTACTGTTTAAATATCGCTGCTAAACACCTTATATCCTTTTTTTTAATTTGTTGGGGATTCATTGAGGGTACAAGAAATCAGGTTACACTGATTGCATTTGTTAGGTAAAGACCCTCTTACAACCGTGTCTTGCCCCCAAAAGGTATGGCACACCCCAAGACCCTACCCCCTGACTCCTTCCCTCTTTCTGCTCTTCCTTTCCCCCACCCCTCCCTCCTGCTTTCTCTCTCTGCTCTCCCCTTTCCCCAACCCCACCATGTCCTTAATTGTCATTAATTGTCCTCATATCAAAATTGAGTACACAGATTCATGCTTCTACATTCTTGTGATGCTTTACTAAGAATAATGTCTTCCACTTCCATCCAGGTTAATACAAAGGATGTA
>CAUYPK010094328.1:0-37573 GCA_963574355.1 Loris lydekkerianus
TTTATAAAATAAAATATTTATTTTATTTATAAAATAAAATATTTATTTTATTTATAAAATAAAATATTTATTTTATTTATAAAATAAAATATTTATTTTATTTATAAAATAAAATATTAAGGAATACATTTAACAAAAGAAATCTTAAAGTTGTACTCCAAAAACTATAAAATGGATTGGAAGACTCAATATTATAAGCTGCCAATACTCCCAAGATCAATCTGCAGATTCAATACAATTCCTATCCAAATACTAGCTAATTTTGTTTGTTTGTTTGTTTGCAGAAATTGACAAATTGATTCTAAAATTCATGTGGAAGTGCAAAAGATCCAGCATGGCCAAAATAACTTGACAAGAGACAACTGTGTTCCAAGATGCCATACTCCAGGTAGGCCTCCTGTCTCCTTAAACCCCTCCTGACTGTGACAGCTTCTAACACTTTCTTGTTTTTGATGAGCTTGACAGTCCTGAGGAGTACTGATCAGGAATTTTGTAGGTCCCTTGAGATGTGTCTGATGTTTTTCTCATGATTATACGAGGAGTATGGGGTTTTGGAAGGAAGGTACACAGGTGCCAATGTAATTCAATGGAAGAAAGAATAGTACTTTGGACAAATACTGTTGCAAGGGCAGCTGAGTATTTGCATGCAAAAGAATGAAATGAGACACTTACCCCCCAACATGTACAAAATCAATTCAAAAATTGATCATAGCTGAGCTGTAAGACTCTCATAATAAAATATAGGAGCAAGTATTCATGACCTTAGATACGTGATATTTTCCTAGATACAACACCAAAAACATGAACAACAAAAGAAAAATTAAATTAGAATGTATCAAAATGAAGACTTTTGGGCTTTGAAGGACAATACAAAGAAAGTGAAAAAACATCTTCCATAGAAAAATTACTGTGATCCCACCAATGAAACACAGTCACTCGTAAGATTTTGAAGCATGTGTTTCCAAGTTATTTTTTCTTCTTAAATATACCTTTAAAAATAAAAACACTTTTGGATTTACAAAAAAGTTGCAAAAAGAGTATAGAGATACCTTATACCCATTTTCTTCTATTTTAATATATTACATTAGTATGGTGTATTTGTTTCAACTAATGAATTGGTACTAGTACATTATTAACTAAATACACTTTCATGTGTCTTTAGTTTCTTCTAGCTGTTCCAGCAACATTTTGTTCAAAATGCTATTCTTTCCTCCATCGAATTATATTGGCACCTTTGTCGAAAGGTACAGGCTTTAAGGGTACAGATTTATTCCCAGACTCTCACTTGAATTCCTTTCATCTATATGTCTGTCCTTGTGACAGCACTACACAGCCTTGTTCACTGAAGCTGTGTAGTGAGTTTTGGAGTTGGGGCTGTTTTGATCTTCTGCTCTTTAAGGCTTGATATTAGCCTGACAGTCCTGGCATTTGGTCTCTGGTGTCTTCAGGCAGGTAGAGTTTTGACACCTGTCACTACCTGCAGGGGAGGAGCCCACCGTCGGGAGGATGCAGCAGTCCCAGGAGGCCACCGCACTTTGCAGGTATCCGAGTCACCATGAAAGATGCAGCTCACACAGGTACCCAGCACTTTCCTCTTAGAGCCAGGTTACTTCCAGGGAGGCCCCATGATCAGAGGCCTCACCCACAGCTGACACAAGGAGTTTTCTTAATTTCATTGTTTGGATTTTCCATTGCTAGAGTATAGAAATAAAATTAAATTTTGTATAATGATCTTATATCCAGAAACCTTGCTAAACTAACTTGTTAACTCTTAACAGTTTTAGTGGATTCCATGGGATTTTCTACAGACAAGATCATCTGTCCCACAAACAGAGATTTTTTCCTTTCCAGTCTGGATGACTTTTCTGTTGCTCTAACACCATGATTTTCAACTGGTGTACTGAGGCACACTGGTGTGCTATGAGAGGGTCTTAGGTGAGCTACAAAAATTTTTAGTTGTTAATTAGATTGTGAAATTATTTTTGAAAGAAGTGCAAAGCATAGTAAGTGTATTCTTTGTTTTACTCTTTTCCTTGATCAACATAATTTAAGTGTGCCACAGAAGTTTAACTACAGGTTCAAGTGTGCAAGAGATAAGGAAGGTTGAAGCACACTGTCCTGGACTGGTCTCCACAGGCGGGGTTGACACCCCCACCAGCAGTGCACGAGGGTTCCCCTTTCTCCACTGCTGCGGGCATTCATTATCACCAGTTTTTTTGTTTGTTTGTATTTTACCAGGGACAAGGTGATATTTTTATTGTAGCTTTAATTTGCATTTCTCTGACAACTAATGATGTTGAGCATTTTTTCATGTACTTGTTGGCCACTTGTGTGTCTTCTTTTGAGGAATGCCTATTCAGATCCTTTGCCCATTTTGATTGGATTATTTGAGTTTTTCCTACTGAGTTGCTAGAGCTCCTTATATATTCTAGCTATTAATCCCTGTTAGACCACGTGTGTCTCAATGTGTTTTAAGCTGTGAGACAGATAGCAATGTTATGCAACAATAGAAGATGAATACAAGGCCTGCTGAGATACACGCACTGCCCCAGAGGTCAGCAGAGGTCAGCGTATTGAGAGTGGGATATAGCAAGTATAACGTGATACAAGGAGATGTTTAGAGAAGTTTCGGCCATGGGACTTCTTAGCCAAGTGAAATTCTTCCCTCATTTGGAAAATGATAGTTTTGCTCAATTATCACGTGTGTTACAGTCTGACACTTCAAAGATATGACCATTTAACTTGTTCCCCACACATGATTTATAAACGTTCAACAAAAGAAAATAGAAGGATGAGTATCTTTATAACTTGCTTTTTGGACAGAGGAATCATGCTTTCTCACTACTTTGTAATTTTCCCTTAGACTGAGATTAAAGAAAACTCATTTGTCAACGGAATAAATAAGCAGCAGACGGTTGCAATTAGATACTATAATTTTCCAACATTTATCTTATTACACAGGGATTAGATGATTCACAATAGCCAAAAGATGGAAGTAATCCATGTGTCCACCACCAGATTCATGGATAAACATAATATATTATACACACACAATGGGAGATTATACAGCCTTTACAAGGAAAGAAATTGTGGTTTGGTGCCCATAGCACAGTGGTTACATCGCCAGCCACATACACCCAGGGTGGCGGGTTTGAACCCGCCCTAGGCCAGTTAAACAACTGCGATTGAAAAGTAGTAGCCAGGCGTTGTGGGTAGGCGCTTGTAGGCTCAGCTACTTGGGAGGCTGAGGCAAGAGAATGGCTTAAGCCTGTGATGCCATGGCACTCTACTAAGGGCGACATAGTGGGACTCTGTCTCAAAAAAAGGAATAAAAAAGGAAAGAAATTCTGACAGATGCTATAACACAAATGACATTATGCCAAGGGAAATAAGCCAGTCAAACAATGACAAATATTGTATTCTTCCAGTTATATGCAGTTTCTAGAGGTTTCCAGGGGTTAGGAGGCGGGAGTGCTTAAAATGGGAACAGAATGGCTTCATTTCAGAATGGGTTGTAGTGACACTGCGATAGTGTGGCTGTTCCCAATGCCACCAGCCTGTGCACTTAAAAATAATACACGTTAGGTTTTATGCTGTGGATATTTTACCACAATAAAAAAAAGAGGGATCAGATCTGCTCCCCTTCTTGGAAATCATTACCATTTTCTGTCAGGGGAATTTTCCTGTGGGTGACTTTCTATAATAAAACTGTTTCATCCCCATCTATTTATGCGTCTGAAAAATTTTCTCAGAACTTACATTAAAAAAAAAAAAAACCTAGAAATGCAATTACTGCTGAATCTGAGGTCTTTCTAGTAAGACTTACACACTAATTGAAAGAAGGCAGCACTAACTATCTCAATAAGAGACGCACTTGCAGTAAAATTTCACTTTTTGTGAAATTTTCTGTGGTCTATGATCAAAATAATACATTTGTGTTGTTTTGATCAATTGTGTGCTAATAGTAAGTATAAAGCCAACTAAATAAAAAATAAGGAAGACAAAGAACATATTCATAGAAAATGAAAATTGCTTTAGCTTTAACTTATAGCCAAAATTTTGTGGGAAGAACCATGATAGAGCAGTCAGTTAAAGACCTCCCAGCAGCAAGTATAAGACCTTGTTGTAACTTTTAGAGAAAGAGTGAAAGGGAAGTCGAGCTTAAGGTTTGACTTATTCTGGTAACTAGAATAATGTAAAATTTCTGGCTGTTAAAGATAATCTTGTTCTTGTATTTTTAAAACAGATGGTGGAATTTCAAATGCTATAACATTTTGATTCTACACAAGATAAGTTTAAACAATTTTCACTTAAAATTAGACTGAAAATTATGTACTTTTTCATGTAGTTATATTTTCTTTTTAAAAATTATATAGTTTATATTCATTATTTTAGGGATTATTCTTGAAATTTTACCATGAATATCTAGCACAACAGTCTACAGTTAAAGACATTGAACTTCTCCTAGATAATACATGGATTTAAACACTTTTTTTTTTTTTTTTTTTTTTTTTGAGACTGACTCTGACTGTCACCCTGGGTAGAGTGCTGTGGCATCACAGCTCACAGCAACCTCCAACTCCCGGGCTCCAGGCATCCTCCTGCCTCAGCCTCCCAAGTAGCTGAGACTACAGGTGCCCACTACAACACCCAGCCATTAAACAGACTTTAATTATAATCACCCTTCCAAAATTACATAAGATTAACTTTCAAGTACTTTAACTGTCCTGTTTTAGAGTCTCACAGATTAGATATTTTATACAGACATTTGTTTATGTTTATGCATGAATTACCAGTTTCTTTGTTCACCATTCTTGTATCTTGGAACTAATTTTTCTTCTTTCTTAAACATATCCTTTAGAAGTTCCTAAGCAAGTATAGATGTGTTGACAAATTCTCTCAATTTTTGATTGTGTAAAAATGCCTTCATTTCCTTTGACCTCATTCTTCAAAAGCAGTTTTGGTTGGTACAAACGGTCACTGTTGCAGGCGCATGGCAGTCTTTTCTGAGTCGGTGCTCAGTGCTGACCAACTCAGCAGTCTGAGCATCTTTTCTCTCTTGGTAATTTTGGGATCTTTTTTGAGGTTTTTGTGTCCCACGGTTTCATTACAATATTTCCAGGGATAAACTTATTTATCTTGCTTGGTATAAATGGAGTCATGTCTTCTATAAGTTCTGGAAAACGTGTAATCATTCTCTCTCCAAATACTGCTTCTCTTCTCGAGTCTTTTCTGTCTGGGATTCTGACTGTACATTTATTCCTCTGGTCCTCAAATCTTTGGGTGCATGTGGGCACCTGAGGAGTCACTGTCAGTACAGATTCCTATTCAACAGGTCGAAGCGAGGCGGAGCCTGGATTTCTAATAATCTCCACCGTTAAGTTACTGCTATTGCACCTTGCACAGGTAACAGCCGCAGCGTCAGACCCTCTTTATGTCGTTCCTGCCTCTTAACATTTCCTTTCTATTTTACGCCTTACATTCTTCTCTTTTGCATTCTAGTTCATTTCTTTGCGTCTGTCTCCTGTTAACTCATTTCCCTTCCCTTATACACGCGTCTACCAGGCTCTTTAACCTGTTACTGAAAAGTTCGGCAGGTGTCCCCCAAAGCCACATCGGAAAGAAAAGGACAGGGATTTGAGGAGAAAGGAGGAGAAGTTTATTACTTTGCCACAAGGGAGGAAAATAGCAGCTCAGAATCCAAATGCCTGCTTCTGAGCTGAAGCACAGCGCTTCTAAAGGTTCTGATCTGAGCCTCCCATCCCGGGCAGGACACTGTCCCCCACCCCGTCCTCGGCTGAGCAGCTCTGAGAGCCCAGATGACGCCCTCGTGGCCCAGAGAACCAGGGACATTCCCGGCCCCTCCCAGCCTCGGGCACGGAGCAGGGATGCAGGTTTCAGTTTCCAAAATGTTGGGGAGATAGAAAATATTTTTGCCATTTTTTCCCCTGGCCATTCCCTCTGTGACATCTGTTTATCTTTGAACAAAATTGTATTTTGCCTTTGTACTTTTTTATGCATTCCTGGACATTTTTGAAACTGCCTTGTTGCTTACACATTTTTTTTTGTTTTACCTTATGTTTTAAATAGTTCAGAAAATATAATTTTAAGTTGTAGACTGTATTCAACTATATTTTATGATTCCCCAGTCTCAAGTAACCTGTGCTAATGGCCACTCACGCAGTGTGATTCCTCCCCCCACCCGGGGACTCACAGGTGTGATTCCTCTGCACATCCAGGGACTCCCATGGTGTGATTCCTCCACATGCCAGGGGACTCACACGGTGTGATTCCTCTGCATGCCCAGGGACTCGCATGGTGTGATTCCCCTGCACATCCAGGGACTCCCATGGTGTGATTCCTCTACATGCCCGGGGACCCACACAGTGTGATTCCTCTGCATGCCCAGGGACTCGCATGGTATGATTCCTCTGCACATCCAGGGACTCCCATGGTGTGATTCCTCCACATGCCAGGGGACTCACACGGTGTGATTCCTCTGCATTCCCAGGGACTCGAGAAGTGTG
The DNA here is from genome assembly GCA_963574355.1 of Loris lydekkerianus. Lineage (NCBI taxonomy): Eukaryota > Metazoa > Chordata > Mammalia > Primates > Lorisidae > Loris > Loris lydekkerianus. The sequence goes on from CAUYPK010094328.1 coordinate 6,528, forward strand.
ATTCCTCCCACACCCAGGGACTCGAGAAGAGTGATTCCTCCATCTGGGACACGCAGTGTGATTCCTCCTCATGCCTAGTGACTCGCAGTGTGATTCCTCTGCACACCTGGGTACTCACGAGGTGTAATTCCTCTGCACTCTGGTGACTGTGTAGTGTGATTCCTCCACACAGCAGGTGACTCGTGCAGTGTGATTCCTCCCCATGCCTTGGGACTCGTGGGGTGTGATTCCTCCACACCTCTGGGGACACATGCAATATGATTCCTCCACACGCCTGTGATCTAGCTTGGCTGCACACATTTGCTTGATCTTGGATAATGGCAAAACTGAGATCATAAAATGAACATACTTTCACCAAAATTAATTAGATTTCCATTAGGAATGAGCCAGGATGGGCTGGAGTCTCTCTCAGGGTTCCTGAGCTTGATCTAGGACACTCAGGTTCAGTGGCTCTCGGTGTCTTTCGTCCCCAGTGGGGGCACAGTGTCTGGGTGGCAGTGACAGTCCGGCTCCCGCCTTTGTTTTGACCCTCGTTTCTGTGTGTTTGCTGTACACTGAGTTCTCAGAGTTTTTTATTTTCCTTTATTTTTTTTTTTCTGGCTTTATGGTGATGTCCCTGACTTCTTTCAAACCCCCAAATATACCAACTCTGTTTTATGAAGCATCTAGGATTTTCCCTTGATGAAAATATCTCCCCAACACATGCACAAATACGTACACATTCAAGCCATTATGTTCCTAAGTTATGAAAAGAAATTTCACCAGAATTATCCTCACAATCGGCTGGATGTGACCCCAACACATTACTGGTTATTGCCCCAGGTCTTGGCCATAATGTTCCAGTAGCTGGAAAAATACTCGCATTAGATTTCCAACTCTCCAAGTAAGAGGCCCCGTGGAGGCTGCAGGTGTCTCTTTACACAGAGCAGCTTGTGAAGAACCATCCCGGGCGGAGCAGGGTGGACACCATCGTGCCGTCCAGACTGGGCCGTGGAAGGAGGGGCTCCACATACCCCACATCCTCCTCTGGGTCAGTCAGGACAAAAGGCCATCGGTCCTCACCAGCTAATAGTGGATTTTCAAAACCTGAGTTGCTGGATGACACCACTGACAGCAGTTGTTCCAGGTGTGATCTTTTTAAGGGACTGACTTAGTCCTGATAACCAGTTATCTATTCAATGATTATTTTCTCAATAGCAACAAGGACAAAACACCAGAAACCAATTGCTTCCCCTGGAAAAGAGAGCAGTAATGTAAGTCCTCACTTAATGTCATCAAGCAGTTCATCAAAACTGTGACTGTAAGTGAAATGAATTATTAAAAAACTAATTTTATCATACAAGGTCTGACAATTAAGTTTGTGAACTCATTCCAGAAACAGTGCTGGGCATGTCATTGTTGAACCTCACTATGGTCACTTTCAAAGCCTCCCCTTGGATCTTCCCTGGGAAGCTGTGCACCCTCCCCAGTGTCTAGTCCACGCTTCAAGGAACTTTGGAACTCATTTTCTGGAATGGCCATCAGAGCTATTGTCATATTAGACTTGATGCCCTGAATGTCATCAAAATGCCTTCCTTTCAACATTTCCTTTATCTTCAGGTAAAGAAAAAAGTTCCTGAGGGCCAGATCAGGTGAGTAGGGAGGGTGCTCCTATACAGTTATTTGTTTACTGGCTAAAACCTCCCTACAGACAGTGCTGTGTAAGCTGGTGCAGTGTCATGATGCTGGAGCCATGAGTTGTTGACCAAGATTTTCAGTTAAGATTTCCTGTTTCTCTGTCAATGTTTACTTGACCTGCTTTGCTTCTCACAATCAGCCAATGATTTTGACACAAAAATTGACAAATGTTTAGAATGTTTCAGTTAGTTTTGCTCGTTATTGGTCACCTTGACCTCTCTTCATCAGTGACACCTTCTCTCCCTTCAGAATAACATTTAATCCATTTGTACTCTGCTATTTTCTTCATGGCATCATCCCCATAAACTTGGACTAACATGTCCCTGATTTCACTTCCACTCTTGCCAAGTTTAACAAGAAATTTGATGTTTGCTTATTGCTCCAATTCAAGCTCCAACATTCTCATGATGGCACAAAAAATACAAAACAATAATGAACTCCACTCAGCGAGACACAGCCCACGATGACACAAACATGGCTATAAGACGCTGACACACCAAGGTCATGAGACCTCACTGACCTGTCTGTGCAGTGCTGCCAACGTAAGCAAATGGTGACAAGTTCTCAAACTTAACTGTCAGACCTCATATGCTGATAGATGCAAATAAGAGTTAAGTTCTTATAGCATATGTCTTGTCACAAAAACATCACCGAACTTCCAAATAAAGGAACAAAATGCTTCTAAGGTTAAACATTAAAATAAACATAAGTTATACATACATTTAAGAAAGATTAATAAAAATAAGCAAGGTAATTATTTATCCAACTTTTGGTGAATCAGCGAGTGGTAGCAATCATAGCGGTGGTGGATTAAATCAAGGAGTAAATGTTTGCAAAGAAGAAACCAAAAGACACACCTCTTGGCTCTAGGCGGCTCACAGATGGTCACAGACATGGCAGCTCACTCTACACTGTCATTCTGCCCCACTCTCCCCAGCCCACTTATTCCAGGTTAGGGTTCTAGGTCACCAGAGCCTGTCCCAGCAGCTCAGGGTGCAAGGTGGGAACCAGCGCCATTCCTGACCAGGCACACACACACCGTCCCGCTCACTCAGACTGCGACTCACACACAGCATTTAGCAATACATGTGTACATCTTTGAGAAGGGGGGTGAAACCAGAATGCTAGAGAAAAACCCATGCAGACACGGGGGGAACCTGCGGGCTCCACACAGACAGCCCCCGGAATGCATTTTTTTTCTCAACATTATAATGTAACAACATTGAAGAAAGCGAGGTTATCTGAGGACCTGCTGGACATCTTAGCCTCCCATGTCAGGACACACCAGCCCCCCAGTTCTGTGGCACAGTTTATTTCCCAGAGATCCTGACTGTTCCTCACTCCTCAAGATATCTCACTGGTTCATCACATCGATGCCAATAATACAGCCAAAAGAGCAAAAAAGAGGCTGGTCACCTGAAAGTTAGACCTATGCCCAGTCTCCTAAGATGGAGACTTAGTCCAGACAATTAAACCACCCTGACAGCTCCGTGGAGTTCTCAGCACACCAGTGGCCTCGCTCGAGTCAGCATTCTCTCTCCAAAACGAAGGTAGCTGCAATACAGGTGTTTTGTAATACAGTTCTTGGTGGGGTCTCTGCATTTTGGAAGCCATAGGTACCATATTTACATGGTAATTTATTTATTTGGTGACCTGAAACTTTACCTAATTTGAGTAAGGCCCACAGCAAGAGAAGACCCTTCCTTTTGTCCTACACTGCAAACCACCCTGCTCTCTGGTTCTCGTGACTCAGCCAAGTTAATCGCATGGCACCTTCAATGCCCTGAGCAGGTTAAGGTCATACCCAAAGTCTGTAGCAAATCCCAGTAGAAGAATCACAGTGGCATCTCTCAAGAATTTGGAAGAAAACCACAACCTCTTTGGCACGTAACTATCACTATTGATACGTAACTATTTTGGGGGAAAATAACAGTTTGCTTGCCGCTGGTTCCCGCTAAGCATAGGACATCTGGTGATTGAGACTCAGCTGACCATTATTAACTTGGAGCTTTCAGATTTACCTAGTTCCAAGCTGGCTATAACCAAGATACTCCACAATGAAGGAGAAGCTGGTATAACAGAAAACACCCTTCAGAAATAGAAAAAAAAAAAACCCAAAGTTAAGCAAGAATGCTGCCCACTCTTCTAGCAGACCTGCAGCACCTGTGCAGCCATCCCCCGCCCCCAGGTCACTCCCTGGGCAGATGCTGCCTTGTGGGAAGTTCACCTGACGGGTACTATGAGGGAGGACCCCTGCAGTTACGATCGACAGAGGCAGACCACCAGGATGCTGGAATCCACTCGGGGCACGGGTGTCCCTGAAGAGAAGAGGGGAGAATTCTTCCCAAAGGGCAGGAACTCCAGTCCACCTGTCTGCCCATGTTGCCCAAGGGAAGAGCCTGATTGGGTGGAGTTAATAGGTTGTCAAGCTCTTAGAAGAAACATAATCAGAGGATTGATGACGGGACTATCTGTGTCTCAGTTGATGTCCATTGCAATGTCTCTGCTGCAGGGGAAGTTCTTACCAGTCAGTGGAAGCTCGACTAACTTGTGGTGTGTGTAAGCTTTCGCCTCAATCAGTCCTCCCTCGTTCAGTGGGTTTCTGGAACTATACCTGTCAGTAGGGACAGAGGTTATGTGCAGGCTCCTCTCACCGTGGTTGACCTGGCTCAGAACGAGCCAAGTCTTCAGTCTACTCACCCTGCCTCCTCACCAATGTGGCGGAAGCTCAGATTGGACCAGGAACTCATCTTGTGTTAGACTGATTACACCGGGTGCCGTTGCTCTCTGAAGCAGACTCGTTCTGGATTTCAGTACGTCTTCCCTGTCTCACAGTCCCCTCAGGTAACACCCACCACAGGCTTCCTGAATGGTTTACTCATCCTCATGGAAAATCACACAACATCGCTTCTGGCCAAGAAAATCTTTTAAACTATAAAAAGAAATAAGTCAAAGGGATAAGAACTCAGTGGCCACATCTGCTTCCTCACTACCCAGATGCAGAGACGCCGCCTGTACAGACTCACTCAGTACAAAACATGGCGCAAGCTTGAAACACCGTCCTGCAGGACTCAGTAAACGCTCCAAAGAAAAATCAGGTAATGGCGAGCATGAACTCTATCACTAAGGGGAAAATTAGGTTGGTCCTGCTTACAACTGTAACTGATGACTCATTCACAAAATATTTGCGACCGATGTTTATAACCTTTTGCTCTGCTGACTTAAGAGTTTCACACAGACAAGGAATAAAAGCTGCCTTTGATTCAGCAACAGTCCCACTCCCTACCATCTGTCCAGTTAGTTCTCCTGAGGCCGCTGCATAAAACAAAGAAGTGGCATCTAATCCCGGTTCTCTGTGAGAAATAGAATAGAAATACTCCAGAGGAGCAGAAGGACGGGGCTAGAATCCGACTGATCCTGTGGATCCAGAGGTGTTAATGGAGGAGGCTCATGATCCGGAACAGATTAGACAGCTCACCTTCTTCAGAACTGAGGCTTCAGGGGAGGCCCAACAGTCTGAGGCGCTTACTGCAGGAAACATCAACCAGGGCTTACGCCACCGCAGAACAAAGAACCAAGAACTACAGCATCTGTTCAACTTTTCTTCCTTGCCACATTACGCACACAGTCGCACATACCTTCCCTTTTCCTCAGGATATCTAACTTTACTATTTCTTACACTTCAAAATTTGTGATGAGTACCTAATTGACATTCTAAATAAATTTTAGCTTCCTTTTTTCGGGAGTTTACACATTAAGCGATTTTTTGGAAGCGTATACACATAATATACACACCTTATCTTTTGCATTTCATGCAAAATGATTAAGGATATGCTTGAATACATCTTTAATGAGTGGATAGATGCAGAGAAAAATAAATGTATGTTTAGTAATCACAAAGAAAGCACGTATTTTTTTTTCCTTTGAAGGGAAAGTCTACTCTTCTATTTGGAGCTTGTATCAGACATAACGCTGGAGCATCTCAGCTCATCTTTTCGTCTTTTCATCTCCAGTTTGTGTCTCCACGGTGATATGTGAGTTTTGTTGCGAATAGTTTTCTTCAGGTCTACCTTCCAGCTCACTAATTCACTTTTCACCTGTGTCTAACACCCTATTGAATATGCTGAGTTTTTATTTCCATGTTTACATTTTCAATTTCTGAACATTCTATTTGGTCCTTGAGAGGCTGTATTTCTTTTTTAATCTTTTTAATATACCTTCTTCACATCTAGCAGATAAATGTTAACATCTGAATTTCTTAGAATTATGATCTTGATATTTATTTAGATTTGTTCAATGTCTTTGCTGACTGTAACTCACAGTGAATCACTCCCTTGACTATTTTGTGATTTTAGATTACGAGCTCATCTTTGGAGTGTGTTTCTGTTGAGAACGTTCTTTGTCCTGGGCAATATGTTTGCTTTTCCCAGGTGCCTGTGGGTTTCATGGACCAGTGCCCACTTCCCATGTTGACTTTCAGCATAAAGGTTCTCGAATCATGCAATGTAGTATATATTGGAACCACAAACCCAGGAGCTGACAAGGCCCAGGACAGGCTTTGTCTCCCAGTGACCAGACACAGCTGGACGCTCTCCTCCATGTCTCCCCAGGGGGTGAGCAGACTTACTCTCTCATCACTCTCACTGGGGGCTACCCTTCAAGGACCCTGGCTTCTCACAGGTCCCTCACCTGTCATCTGCCCCTCCAGCTTAGCAGACTATGGCGACCCATGCCCTGCACAGGTGTGTGTGTGCACCTGATGGAAATAGCTGGTACAGTGACAGATGAGGCATTTTATTCATTTTCTCCCTCATATGTTCTGTGATCTTATCTACCCATTTAAAGGGGAATTTGGGAAAATTGTTTATCCCACTTTTTTAGGCATTTTGTCACAGGAGGATTAGCAATTTATTTCGTATACAGTATTGTCTGAGAAGAAAGTTTCAGGTAGTAATAAACTAGAAAGGTCTATGACACAATGAATCTTAAAGAAAGGGGTTTAATTTGCTGAGAAAGGAAGAGGAAATGGGTGGGGAGAGGAGGAAAAGGCTCCCCCAGCAGGAGGGAAGCCGCTGTAAAGGATCCAGGGCAGGAGCAGAACTCTTGGGCCCGTTAGGGAGGGTGGGAGAGGGACAGGCCCAGATGTGAGGGAAAGAGGGTGCTGGGTGTGTGTTCTGGTAGTTGATGAGAATTTTATATTAAAGATCTGTATCAAGTTGTTATGAAAAGAAGTAAACAGTGCATGTGGCTTTAAGATCCAGCCCAGACCCCCAGTTCTACAGAGAAAGAGGCACATGATGGAAGCCAACAGTTTTATTTTTTATTATTATTTTTTATTTAAACTATTTTTTTTATTAATATTAAATCATAGCTGTGTACATTAATGCGATCATGGGGCACCATACACTGGTTTTATAAATAGCTTGACACATTTTCATCATACTGGTTAACATAGCCTTCCTGGCATTTTCTTAGTTATTACATTAAGACATTTATATTCTACATTTACTAAGTTTCACATGTACCCTTGTAAGTACACCGCAGGTGTAATCCTCCTCCCTCTGCCCATCCTCCCCCCTCCCTCCCCTCCCTCTCCCCCTTCTCAAGAATGGAAGAAAATCCCCCTCCCTCCACTCATCCTCCCCCCTCCCTCCCCTCCCTCTCCCCCTTCTCAAGAATGGAAGAAAAAATAGCCAACAGTTTTAAAATGAAAGTTCTTTCAGCTACAGGAGATATGGCAGAGCTAAGAGGCAAGAGGAAACTGGGCTGAGAAGGTGCTGATGGATGAGTGCCCAGCAGCACCCCAGGACCCCGCAGTGCCCAGATGAGCTCCCAGCAGTGCCCCAGGAACCCTCAGTGCCCAGCAGTGCCCCAGGAACGCGCAGTGCCCCGATGAGTGCCCAGCAGCTCCACAGGACCCCACAGTGTCCAGATGAGTGCCCAGCAGTGCCCCAGGAACATGCAGTGCCCAGATGAGCACCCAGCAGCTCCTCAGGAATGTGCAGTGCCCAGATGAGTGCCCAGCAGCACCCCAGGACCCCACAGTGCCCAGATGAGTGCCCAGCAGCACCCCAGGAACGCGCATTGCCCAGATGAGCACCCAGCAGCACCCCAGGAACGCACAGTGCCCAGATGAGCACCCAGCAGCTCCCCAGGACCCCACAGTGCCCAGAGGAGTGCCCAGCAATGCCCCAGGAATGTGCAGTGCCCAGATGAGCACCCAGCAGCTCCCCAGGACCCCACAGTACCCAGAGGAGTGCCCAGCAGCACCCCAGGAATGCGTAGTGCCCAGATGAGCGCCCAGCAGCACCCCAGGAACGCGCAGTGCCCAGATGAGTGCCCAGCAGCACCCCAGGAACGTGCAGTGCCCAGATGAGTGCCCAGCAGCACCCCAGGAATGCACAGTGCCTAGATGAGTGCCCAGCAGCACCCCAGGAATGCGCAGTGCCCAGATGAGTGCCCAGCAGCACCTCAGGACCCCACAGTGCCCAGATGAGTGCCCAGCAGTACCCCAGAACCCCACAGTGCCCAGATGAGTGCCCAGCAGCACCCCAGGAACGCGCAGTGCCCAGATGAGTGCCCAGCAGCACCCCAGGAATGCGCAGTGCCCAGATGAGTGCCCAGCAGCACCCCAGGAATGCACAGTGCCCAGACGAGCACCAAGAGGTGCCCCCGAGGACCCAGCAGAGCCCAGATGAGCGCCCAGCAGCCCCCCAAAGACGCAGCGCCCAGATGAGGGCCCAGCAGCGCTTCGAGGACACAGTGCTGGCGCAGACCTGAAGGGCAAAGGAAGCGCCCGCTGGTTTACTCCACTTGGTCCGCATTATGGTGGACATCAGTTTTCTCCAAGGTGCCCCATTTGTCAACGCAGCATTGTCCCCTGGGCACTGTTCTCAGTTATAACTTCCTCAGGGCATGTGATGCCCCTTCTCCAACACTGCCTTCTCCTGAAGTTGGAAAGTACAAAGAAAGTGCGATTCCGGAACAAAGGGGCAGGTGTCAGCTGCTACCAGGGCCTCCCAGACGCTCTCCATTTTCCCAACAAAACCCCCTTGTGCCATGTTTTGCCAATAAACTCCTTTCTGCATTACAGTAAGATGAGAGATCACGCTGAGCTGATAACACAGGTCTCCTCCATCTCAGGTTAAGAAAAGACAGTGAAGGATTCGCCGAAATGCTCGAACACCGGGAACAGGATGCGCAGACTGTCCCGAGCGCTTCTCTCAGGCCGCCAGCCCCGCCCAGGCCGATCCGCAGATCCCACGTCCCATGCGGGAGGCCGGTCCCCATGGGGGCAGCTGCAGCTCAGGCCTCCGCGTGGGCTCAGGGCTCCCCAGCCCACCGCAGGTGCCACAGAGGATGGCGCACCATCTTGTCTCCAGAAGCCTCCTGCACTATCCTCAGCTCTGCCGTCCCCTTCTGTTGGTGAAAGTGCCTGTATCTATCCTTTTGTCCCAGACACCAAGGCAACGTTTGGAGAACACGTAGAGATCTAAAAATAGATCTGCCATTCAATCCTATAATTCCTCTACTAGAAGACCAAAAATCACATCATAACAAAGATATTTGTATCAGAATGCTTATTGCAGCCCAATTCATAATTTCTAAGTCATGGAAAATGCCCAAGTGCCCATCGATCCACAGATGGATTAATAAATTGTGGTATATGTACACCATGGAATATTATGCAGCCTTAAAGAAAAATGGAGACTTTACCTCTTTCGTGTTTACATGGATGGAGCTGGAACAGATTCTTCTTAGTAAAGTATCTCAAGAATGGAAGAAAAAGTATCCAATGTACTCAGCCCTACTATGAAACTAATTTATGGCTTTCATATGAAAGCTATAACCCAGTTATAACCTAAAAATATGGGGGAGGAGGAAAGGTAGGGAAGGGAAGGGGGGAGGATGGGTGGAGGGAGGGTGATTGGCGGGATCACACCTATGGTGCATCTTACAAGGGTACTTCTGAAACTTACTAAATGTAGAATATAAATGTCTTAACACAATAACTAAGAAAATGCCAGGAAGGCTATGTTAATCAATGTGATGAAAATATGTCACATGGTATATGAAACCAGTGTATGGTGCCCCATGATTGCATTAATGTATACAGCTATGATTTAATAAAAAAAAGGAAAGAATCCAATGTACTCAATTCTAATATGAAGGCAGTAGGTGAGCTAATACAAGAGGGTAGGGGAATGAGGAACAGGGAGAAGGGAGGAGGCAGGATGGATGGGGGCCATGGTGTATGGCACACCTTTTGGGGGTAGGACATAAGTATAAGAGGGACTTTATCTAACAAATGCAATCAGTGTAACCTAATTCTTTGTACCCTCAATGAATCCCAAACAATAAAAATTTAAAAAAGATACACATACAGCCATTCTGATGGCAGGTGGGGCAACATTCTTTTCCGATCCATGTGTCCAAAACACATCACGCATCCCACAGCTGCCGTGGGGCATCTCTTCTCCAGGATCATACTTGAAGAGTGCGTGCTCCTGTCCATCCTGATTTGTGGGGCTTAAAGGTTCAATGAAGTACCTATGATCTCCCCAACTGAAGTAGCCCCTGGAAGAGATGAGAATTCAGGCTTCCTAATCACAGACCCTTCCATAGTATTATATAGCTATATAGGCTCCAAAAAGGGACTATAATTTTTAGTCTGTAGCACAACAGTTTTTAAGCTCGTGTCAATAAAATACAGTAAAGCTTATAGCATATAACTTAGAGACCACATAAACTTATTTTTCTCTTTAAAGAAAGCAGACCTGTTAGGGAGAAGTGATGACTGCAATGTCATACAGCCAACCATATCAATTACAGTGTCAAAATGGATATTTCCTCACTCTTAGTCCATTATTCTTGCAATTTTTATGCTACACCTTCTCTAAAGATACACTAAAAATGAAAGAAAATGTTATAGTTTTATAGGTGTCAAAATCCTGGGTCTATCAGTTATTAGTTGTGATACCACTAGAATATCACTTAAATGTGCATAGCCTCATAGTCTCCTTCTATAAAATGGTAATGATACTACCTACCTGCCTGGATGGTGGTAAACATTGAAAGAGATAACATAGAAAGCACACAATAAATGAATATTATTAATTTCTTTTTAATGCATCTGATGAAATCCCGAGCTAAGATTCATTCAAGTAATACTTAGTAAACACCATTTGTCACTGCCCATAGGACTAAGGGAAGATAGTAAAAAAGGAGCCATGGTCTCTTTCCTCATCAGTGTATGGTAAATAACCACAGGATGTATATAATTACACAGTAAATGCTTAATACCTATAATTACAACAGATGATTGTTATGAAGAAAAAATACAAGAACGTATAGTAGGGAGACTGGAGCAAGTGTATGTATAATTAGCAGATAGCAAGAGGGAATGTGGGAAGATAAATTATGTGATTTATTGCAATAATTTGCATGAATGATCATGATAGTTAAACTAGTTTGGTTTGAAAGGGACAGAATGTAGTGAATAATCTTAGGAAATTTTTAGAAGATAAACTCCATAAGGTTTGACAAAGTACTGAAAATGGGGGACTGAGAGGTGATGAGTGAAAGGTGTAAACAACAGAGCCCAGAGAAGAGACCTGGAGAGAATGGAGAAGCTTATTTAGGTCAAGTTTATTGAAAGGGGCAGTGACCAGCCTACACAGTGTTAAGATGGCAAGATGGTATATGCGCCCAGGGGCAGGTAGAGAACCAATTTATATGGGGCCAGATGGAGTGGGCAAATTCCACAGCTAGCTCAGAGGGCTTTATGAGTAAGGGTCCTTTGGTGCAAACTTTCGGGGTAGGGCTAACTGGACCCTTTGTGTCCTTTGTCTTAGGAGGAGGGTGGGAGGGTTCGTGTATGGCTGTGTTAGGCCCCTCAAGGATGAGTCCTCAAGGAATGTAGGTTTCTGGATTGAGCACATTATTATTTGATTATAGCACTGATTAAGATGGATAATACAGGAAAAATGACACATTTGGGAAACAATCATTAGTTTGTTTTAAGATACATTGAGATTAAGATTTCATTAAGCTATCTAACCAGAGATATGGGGAAAAATTAGATAGTTAAGTCTGTTCATCACAAGAGACATCCTACTGCAGACAGACGCATGGGGACTCCTTAATAGACTGAAAGAGATGTCATCATCATGGAACATACAACCTAAAGAGAGACTTAAAAGTGAACACAGAAGAGAACTTCTATTCCCTAACTCTAAAACTAGGACTCAAAATCCTGTATTTTGAGACAAGAAAAAAAGGTTAAAAAAAAAATCTCAATTCAGATGTGTAGGATACAAATCATTATCAAGAGAAGTGGTGTTTCCCTCAAGTTGTAAAATTTTATAGTCCTTAGGATTCCTACTCAACTATGGTATAATTAATTATGTTTGAGATTCTTTGGGTTTCTTAAATACACATGCCCCATAATTGCAGCTACATACAAAACATTCCTGAAGTCTCACCTGAGACCGCTGCACGTGCTGATGCTAGCATCAGAAACGTTTTCATTAATGATATGTCCTTGGTAGTAACAGTCATCCTAAGAGGAAAAGGAAAGGGGCTTTATAAGGAAAGTATGTGTAATTTTTAGACCCCCCCCCTCTAAAGTTGAATTTGCAATCTTGAAATTGGATCTGTGATGCTTTCAAACTATTTTCTGCTGAACAACAACTTAGAGATATTTTTTAAATATTAGAGATATTTTTAAAATAATAAAAAATAGTTCAGATGAGGTAGCTCACTCCTGTCATCCTAGTACTCTGCGAGGCCAAGGTGGCAGGAATCCAGGAGTTCAAGACCAGCCTGAACAAGAGGGAGACCCCATTTCTACTAAAAACATTTTATTTTAAAATTAGCTAAGCTTTGTGGCAGGCACCTATAATCCCAGCTACTTACAAGGCTGAGGCAAGAAGATTGCTTGAGTCCCAGAGCTTGAGGTTGCTATGAACTATGATGTATGTTACAACACTCTACCAAGGGCAATAGAATGAGACTCTGTCTTAAAAAAAATTTTTTTTAATAAAATGTAATAATAATAACCAAATAAAATCTTTAATGTTAGTTAATAATCCCAAAATGCTTATAAGGTATTAACTACATGTTGGCATTGCTGAAATAGGATCCAAGTGTATACTGACTTTTTGTTTTGTTTTGTTGCAAAACCTCAAACTCTTGGGCTTAAGTGATTCTCTTGCCTCTGCCTCCCAAGTAGGTAGGACTACAGGAGCCCACCACAATGCCCGGGTATTTTTTTGTTGCTGTTGTCATTGTTGTTTAGCAGGTCCAGCCAGGTTCAAACCCACCAGCCCCAGTGTATGTGGCTGGTGCCCTAGCCAATGAGCTACAGGTGCCGAGCCTCAAGTGTATATTGCTATAATAAACAAACTTAGATATGCAATTTTAAAACTGGGTCCCCACACCACCAGACATTTATTCATCTCTGTAAATTTTTTTCTAACAAAAAACTACAAGGTTTTTTTTCCAATGGATAAGTTATTCAGATTGTTTTTTTTTTTTTTTTAATTTGTTGATTAATCTAACAGCAGATTAATCTGTGTCAGATTAACATGACATTTCCTGCCTGCATTCAGAACACAGTCCTATCCTAACATTTTCCCACCTAGGTATTTGAGGAAGGACCTTTCTACTTTGGGATGGATAAGGTATTGGTCCATGTAAACTCTTGCTCCTGCTATAGATGTGAATGCTTGAAAGGCTTCCCATTGAAAATGAAGCTCAGAAAGAAGGCAATGACGAATTTCCTCTCATACTGCTACAAACCATCATCATGGTCAACTCAGAGCAAAGAGAGGCTCCAAATAGGAGTCAAGGGGGGAAATGATTTAACAAAAACATGGAATTCTACAATTCTCATTGAGGAAATAGAGTTTGAGAGAGCACACAACCCAGAAAGGTGATAGGATTCCACGCTACCACTGAGAGCCCCAGGGGTGTTTAACTCTTCACTCTAAAGATAATAACATGCTCCTTCTCTCCACCATCCTGTGGGAAGCCGCTGAAGGATGAAAACGTTTGCCATAGTTGTCAAGGAATGCCTTTGCTCCTGTTAAAATGTTCACACAAAAAAGTTGGAAATCAATTAAGTAATTATTACTGCTGAGAAAGCCCCAGTGCTGTAAAAGAGGTTTTACTTCTACTATTTGCTTATTAGTAAGGAATCCAGGGACATTAATACCATGATCTGTGGGCTCGTAGTGACCTTCTTTCCAGTGGAATTATAATATGTTTCTGTGTAGCCTGGTGCAAGGAGATTTCTGGAGAAAGAAAAACAACAATGTCATGGTTACTTGTGCTGATTGCAAAGTCTAGTGGTCTAAGTGAGAGTTGGTTTTTTTGTTTGTTTTTCTGAGACCCTTGGTAGAGTGCTATGGTGTCACAGCTCACAGCAACCTCAAACTCTTAACATTTCCATCACCTCACATAGTGGTCATTTTGTGGTGAGTATACTTAAGACCTATTCTCTTAGCAAATTTCAAGTGTACACTTCATTATTATTAAGTATAGTCACCATGTGGTAACTAGGTATGCAGAAGTCATTCATATTTTTACTAAAAATGTGTACCCCTTTAACCAACAACTCCCAATTCTCCCCTTTTCCTAGTCCCTGGGAACCATCATTTTATTATTGTTACAAGTTGGACGTTTTTAGATTCCACAAATGAATGAGATTATACAGTATTTATCTTTCCAACTCTGGGTTATTTTACTTAGCATAGTGTTCTGAATGGAATTTTATCCATGTTGTTGCAAATGGCAGGATTTCCTTCTTTTATGTGTAAGAATGATATCCATTGGGTATGTAAATATGTGTGTGTGTGTGTGTGTGTGTGTGTGTATATATATGTACCACGTGTATTCATATGCATATACACATTTATATAGACCACATGTGTACATACATATATACCACATGTAGATACACATATATACATATAAACATATACATAGACATACCACAATTTCTTTAAGAGTGTTTCTTATCTCAGCTATTGTGAATAATGAGTATATTTTTAAATGAAGCAGGGTTAAGACAAAAGAAGTATATCGTATGTATAAAATGCCATCTCTATAGCAGGCACTGTGTTAGAAAAGTTACACGCATCATTCAACTTATGCAATAGATTTTATGCAACAGATATAACACTCTTAGTTTTTCAAATGAGATCAAATAATTCAAAATGCAAAGAATCAAGCCAAATTAGCCTAACCCCAAAGTCTATACTATTTTCATGATGCCACACTATTTGGATGCCAAACTCCAAGAATTGTGAATTTCTTTTACCAAAGCTGATAGCATATTTGAGGGGGGGGGGGTGTAGGGGGAAATCCTATTGCTCTATAGAGAAGGATCTACAGATCAAAAGGGATTAAAAGCACAAGAATTAGGAAAAACTAGTTTGAAATTTCAGTCTAGACAGATGACCAATATCTGAGTGAAAGAGGCAACAGTGAAATTAAAAATGTTAAATTGAGGTAATATGTAGTATGTAAGAGAAACAGACAGGTTAATGGGTATCTGGGTAGAAAGAGCAGCAGTGACAGAGTCAGGAGAACTCAATTTTGGTTTTACCATTAACTTTTTATTTTGCCCCTAGAGTTTTATTTCACATAGAGTTTTATTTCACTTGTCTTTTTCTGACTTGAAAACAGTTTTAAAATCTAGCTGTTCAGTGTTATAATAATAAATTGTAATAATATAGAGAAAATTTTAAATTATAGTCAAGTACTAGAACTTCTCTGCTGCTATTTTATAGAATAGATAAAATGTATGTTTTCCAGCATGTCATTAATTATGTTTTATTACTCATAGCAAAAGACTGGTAAACTGTTGTTTTACCCAATATATTTCTACTATTTCAAAAGAAACAAATACTCGCTGAGATCTGTGAGTCAACTGAGAGGAAAAGCTGGTAAGTCAAGGTTGGTGGGAACTGTAAGAAGTAATAGACTCAATTGGTACATTTTCCACATGGTACTTTGCTGTTGATAAGGTTAGTATCAGAGGTAAAAATACTCACTTGCTTTTTTTCAAATAAAGCACTGCAATTTTCCCATTAATTGTCATTTTATACTTTAACTCAGTTTTAAATTGCTCCTGCAAAAAAGCACAAACATTTACAGGTGATTTAAAAACATGCACAAATATTTCCTGGCTATGTCTTTCTAATCAATCATCATCAAACAATACTTGTTCTTCTTGAACAATAGCCCGTATAATACCCAATGTCTTTCTCAAATTACCAGAGGCTCTTGTATCCATCCTATCCATCCATCCATTCATCCATCCATGCATGCAACAAATATTGATTGCATGCAGATTTAAGCCAAGGCATTGCTTGGTTCTGGAAAATCAGCTCTAAGCAAGAAAACTTGGTACCAGCTATCAGAAAGCTTGTAATCTTGTGGAAAGACAGACAACAAAAGGAGCTGTGTTGCATATAATGGATGCATGTATGTATATATGGGTAATGTCTTACGGGCAGGGAAGGCTTTCTTGAGAAAGTAACATTTAAGCAGAAGTGTGAATTACCCAGGTGAAATGCACAAGGGAAGTTATCCAAGAAGGAAGAACATACACAGAGGCCTACACTATACAAAAACCTCCATTGGGTGTCACTGATGATTTTTGGCCACAAGTTCTTCTCATGGTGAAGTGGAGACTGTGAGAAACATAACAGGAATGTAGACCTTAATGTCATCAGAAATCATCAGAAAGGAACTACAGTCTCTGGTGCTTGGGTGGAAGAAATGTTACATGAAATAAACCATGAGGAAAAGGAGAATTGTGGTCAAGTTTAGATTTAGATATGTAAGAAGAGCCATAGGGGACTGTGCAGAATTATTTTAAAGATGCTGTTTCATTAACTTTTTTTATTATTATTAAATCATAGCTGTGTACATTAATGCAATCATGAGGCACCATACACTGGTTTTATAGACCATTTGACATATTTTCATCACACTGGTTAACATTGCCTTCCTGGCATTTTCTTAGTTATTATGTTAAGACATTTATATTCTACATTTAGTAAGTTTCACATGTACCCTTGTAAGATGCACTGTAGGTGTAATCCCACCAATCATCCTCCCTCTGCCCATCCTCCCCCCTCCATCCCATCCCTCTCCACCTTCTCCATATTCTTATGGAGTTATAGGTTTCATATGAAAGCCACAAATTAGTTTCATAGTAGGGCTGAGTACATTGGATACTTTTTCTTCCATTCTTGAGATACTTTACTAAGAAGAATCACAGCTATAAAGCGATTTTTCTCCCAACTATAAAAGTAAAATTAAGCTTTGAACAATTTACTTTGAAAAAAATAGACTACTTGCAAAACAAAGCATTTTTCAGGAGAAAGAAACAGACTACTTTCTAGTACATACTAGAGGAAGAGCATTAATTTTCACAATGATTGAGTAAGTGGATGTGATTGCTATAATGTGCTTGATATTTACAGCAGATAACATTATTTATCTACTTCACTTCTAGGCTGAATGACTCCATGAGTTTAGGCGTTCCTGATCAATAGTGGAAGCGTATAGGAGCTGAATTCAGAGGACTAGTTTGTGTTCATGTTTTAGCTTTGTCAGTTGTCCCTGTGGAAATTTAGACACAATAAACTTTAAATGACTTGTCTATGGTTGTGAGTAATGATCATAATGTTTGTATGGTAAGGCTATTTTGAGCTAATGCATATGGAAAGTGCAACAGGATACAAATGGTAACTCCCTGTGCTGTGACACTGTTCTGTGTCATGATTCAACAGATTCTACTTCTAACTTTCAAGGCTTTCTCTGTGGCTTTATATCCCAGTTACTAAGGCTTTTTAATTTCTTTTCAATGTCTCAGCATAACCTGTTAGTCAACCTGGGTATGCTCTTTTCTTTTTTAAATAATGCTAGTTTCAGCCAGGCACAGTGGCTCACTCCTGTAATCCTAGCACTCTGGAAGGCAAAGGTGGATGGATTGCCTGAGCTCACAGATTCGAGACCAACTTGAGCCAGAATGAGACCTGCTCTCTAAAAATAGCCGGGCGTTGTGGCAGGCACCTATAGCCCCAGCTACTTGGGAGGATGAGGCAAGAGAATCGCTTAAGCCCAAGAGTTTGAGATTCCTGTGAGCCGTGGTGCCTTGGCACTCTACCCAGGGCAACAAAGTGAAACTCTGTCTCAAAAATAAAATTAAAAATAAATAAATAAATAAATAATGCAAATGTAAGTTAATAGATTCCTTTCCTGAAATGTGCTTTAGTCGTGGTCAGTGTTACACAATTTTGCTCTTGATTTTTGAAAAAATATTTTTACATTTGCAGTGATGGTTCAGACAAATGGATATGTGAACACCTGGGCCAGAGATTCTCAACCTTCCTAATGCTGCTACCCTTTAATATAGTTCCTGTGGGACCCACAGGTTGAGAACCTCTGACCTTAGCAAATGAATGAATGATTGTGACTGGAGTACCCTGCCCATACACCTGCATGGATACATATTCAACAAATATTTAGTGAAGCTCACTGATGTTGAGAACTTACATTCTAAAGACAATCACTGCTCTTCACAGGATCCAGCCTCCAAATTGCCCACTTCCTTAGAGACCACATCTGTCTTGCTATAGGTCCATATCATAAAATAGAATATCTGACATCACAGTGCCCCCTTCAGAATGGGAACTATTTCAGGCCCTCAGCTACATCTATCAGGGTTCCTAGACACCTCATATTCACTGTATTTGATGGGCAGCAGTTGTATTTCTAGAATCAAGCATCTCCCTGGACCTTCTCAGGACTCCTCTGGTATTTCCTGTGGATCTACTGGCATCATCATGCTGACTTTACAGTCTTACTTCCAACCCAGGACCATCCAGGACTGTGACTTTTCTAATCCACCCACTAAATCTAACCCATAACATTATTCTTGGAGGAAATTTTGATTTATGTGCCCCTGTGACTAGCTAATCTTACATCTTATGACCTATACTTCTGAAAGCAGAGATTATGTGATTAGGACGCATTTCTTATGAGAAGGCATTGCTTTCCCCCATGGAATTCTCCTTCAGAAATATGGACACCACACCACTGCCATAATCTCTATGCCAGTGTTGGTTGAAATTCCAAAAACAATTATGCTTTCCTAAAACAACCTCCAAATAATGTTTTAGGAACTAAATCAACTAAGAATCCATTGCTTGATGGGGAGCCGGTATCCGTAAGGACCTTGTGGATAGACAATCACACGTGATATCCTTCTTATAGCTTGGTTCTCCCTAGCCTTTACTAAGCCTGAACAGTAAGTGCTTACAACTATTCCCCATGACTGTTATTTCCAGTCCCTTGGCTTTTTCCGTTCCTGACATCTATGAAAATGATAATGAGCTAAAATTCATCAGCTTTTCCTTACTGAGGCTCATATTATCGGGTGTTTTTGACACCAGAGCAGACCTCAAACACTCATGATTTTAAGGAAATGCAGACCATGGTAGTTAAACTTGGATATGGTCAGATCAGATCCCTGCATAATATCCATGACCTGATGACCCCAATCTACATTGCTTCTCTGTGGACTCAGGTACAATCTTGTCTGGAAGAGAGAGGAAAGAGGAGAGAGGAAAGGCTTAGCCTTAAACACAACACAGCAGAGGAAATAGTACTCAGATCATAGTATGTGTTTCTTGACCATATTTGGCCTTCCAGATTTAGATCACCTTAATGGCAGGGTCTTGGCAGTTCCCAGCAAATTTTTAGATGTAGAATATAACTGTATTGATCAAAGTCAAAACTTTCTACCCCACAGCATTTTTAAAATAATTCTGCACATTGTGCTGGCAGATAACTTTTGTTCACATGGGTCTATACAGGATCTGCTATTACAAATTTGTTTTAGCAGAAATTCTATGAGAAACTCTGTCTAGTGGGGAATATGTGTTCCTGGTGACCTAAATTTTAGAATAATTGTGTAAGTTATTGCTTATATCTTACCTGTATTTTCCTAGATCCCAGCAAAAGACTTCAGAGTGTAGGTAATTAAAACTTTGTTGTTGAATGAATCATTGTGCTTTAGCTTTTCTCTTATAACTAATAAATATTTGTTTAGTGAATATTTGACTGAATATTCAGAATGTATTGCTTCATTTGTAATAAGAATTATGTAAACTTTAATAGCTGCTTATTTGAAAAAGACAGATAAATTTCATGTTGGTGTGGAAATATGCAAACATTAATCAGCAATATTTTATTTTTTACTTTTATTTTAAGGTTGGTAACTGTGTATGTGTGAATAGGTAGATGGATAGATAAGCTATAGTCCATTTTCTTCAGAAGCATAGACTTAATTATCATAAAATATGAAAGTTTGTACTCTGCTTTACCTTAGACATTTTATTTCACTTCTCAGAACCTTAATTTATTAAATGGAGCTAATATTTGAACTCTGGGTCATAGTGAAGATTAAAAAAGACAGGTTGAAGAACAAACAAAAGCATAGTCATTATTTAACAACAAATGTAATAGCTGAAAAATTCACAAAGTTTGCTTGATAAATTAAATATATAGAGAGATATACAAGGTCTGACAATTAAGTTCATGAATTCCTCCTAGAAAAAGTGCTACCTACCTCATTGCTGAATATTACTCTAGTTACTTTCAAAGTGCTATTTCTTCTAGAAGGATTGAGTTATTATTAAACAATGACCTTCTTTGTCTCTTGTCATAATTTTTGACATGAAGTCCCCTCTCTTTTGGTTATCATTTGCACGAAACATTTGCATTGATGTCAGTGCCTAATCCATCCTTCAGAGCAATTTTGGAACTCTTTTTCTGGAATAACCATTAGAGCTGTGTTTGTATGGCATGCAAAAACACGAAACAATAATGAACGTCACTTGGCAAGACACCACCACATGTCAGTACAAACACAGCTGTGAAACGCTGATATACAAAAGTTATGAAATGCGACCAAATTGTTTGTACGGTGCTGCCAAGATAAGGACATAGTGTCAAGTTCAGGGGCGTAATTGTCAGACCTCATACAAATCTCAGGTGTAGCACTCATCATTTGACATATATAAAATATATATTTGATAAAAGTATATACGTATTTATATATTTGCATATATGAATTTGATAATTCAGAATCTGTACCTTCTGCTCTGGCTCTTTGACTTCTCTTTTGTGTAGTAGATGATGAAATCTTATGGGATAAACCACTTCATATTTCTTTACCCCAGTACTAACTGAGAAAAAGAAGAAAAAGAAAAAACATCCATTTTTAAAAATTTTCTTCAGAAATTAAAGCAGAAACTTTCAAAAATTACTAGTAATGTCAAATTTCTATTGTTCTAAAATGACTTTAATTCATTTGACCACTCAAAACCCATTATTTCTAACTTTGAAGACTAGAAAAAGAGGTTAAAATTGACTAAGAACTCTTTGAGTCAGAAATGAAGAGTCAAAGTAATGAAACACCCCTCTTTTAATGGCTTGAGAGTCTAAAAATATTTTTCAAAATAAGCCAGTGCACTGATACTAGAATATCTTAATTTTGAATGGGATTTGGGTTTTTTAATTATTTGAGAAGAGGGGACAGAATAAATGGTCTTTGAAGTTAGTGCAACTAGTCTATGATTTTATGCAAATAAACAGATAATCCCTTGTAACCCCAGGATCATTAGGATAGCTAATTTCTGTTAATCACTTGTGATAAAACAAGCCTCATCACATGGCCAAACTTCCAGAATGACATCACAAGCTTCTTCAGTTACTCATTTCTTGCTCTCTTGGAGGTAATCACTGGGCATCTTTCATTTCTTTTTAATAATTTTTGGTAAAAGAAATTAATAACATCCTCTACAAAGAATATTTTGTAACAGAAGTTCAAAAACCTAAAGGAACATTGAATCAATCATTTTTCTTTCTACTGAGTTAAAATTTTCTTAATTATCATAATCATTTCAAAACAAAGATACCAGAGGTAAGGATATTACCTTTGCCAGAAATTAACTGGTGGTATTGACAGAATTCCCTGCTGCCTTCTTTAGTGACAGGAAACAAGTGTACCATAAGGTACCAACATGCCGCCTAGTGTATTATGGTGACTAATCAACGCAATTAGTCTTGCTAACATGAGTTCATAAACTCAAGGTTCACCAGTGCTGCTCCCAAGGTAACTCATTCAAAGCTGCTGTATCAGTGGTTTTCATCCATCACACACATGATTCTAACAGGACATATTAGTCTAAGCTACCTTCAAGTCATAAAATAATAATTGCCCACCTGATTCTTTATATAAAAGCAGAAATAAACACTCCCCACTTAGAAGGGAAATAGGTTAGTTTAGCCAACACAATTTTTTTTTAATACACACACTGACCTCTATGCTTCCTAGTTCACTGGTGAATTCTAATGTTTCATGAAATCATAAATTATCAACTAGATCTTACTCTAAATATGTAAATTAGTTATGAAATGTATTTCCACCTCTTTGGTGGCTAAGCACTTCTGAGAACTCCAGCAAAACAAAAATAATATTTCTTTTAAAAGCCTTTGGGTGGCCAGGCGTGGTGGCTCACACCTACAATACTATCACTCTGGGATACCCAGGCAGGAAGATCATTTGAGTTTAGGAGTTTGAGATCAGCCTGAGCAAGTGCTAGGCTTTACTAAAAATAAAAGATTAACTGAGCATGGTGGCAGGTGCCTGTGGTCTGAGGTACTCTGGAGGCTGAGGCAGGAGGGTAGATTGCATCCAGGAGTTTGAGATTTCTGTGAGCTAAGTTGACGCCATCACACTCGAGTGAGGCTCTGTCTCAAAAAAATAAATGGATAAAAATTTAACAAAATAAATAAAAGCCTTTGGCAATCTTTCACTCCATTCAGTTTGAAGCGAATGGATTCCCAGCTCTTTCAAACCCTTGCAACAAATGAGATAGAATTGCCCTGAAAGGCTTTTATTTTCCTGAAACTTAGAAAGTAACTGAAAAAATGAGATCTGAGCTGTAGCAAAATTACACGGCAGTTACAGGGACGTAACGGACCTAAACATTGCTTAGCTCATTTATCCTCTGGTTTCATAAGATAGTGCAGTTTCCTACCAGCTGAACATCAGGTTAATTATTTTGAACCCTGAGGAACAAACATAACTAACTGTCATCCAGGCATTACACAAATCCAAGGTGTAACACAGTATGTTTCTCCTACTTCACTTCAGTGCTTGTTTTCTTTCTCCTTCAGAACTCACATGTTGGGTTAGTGTTGACCAGCAAAACTGGATGAAGAAAAAGAAAACGGCATTTTGATTTGGATTGGGTAATGAAGTTATCCCAGGTGTTAGTCTTAGAAAATCCAAAGCCTACGAACAAGGTTAAATAGGCATTCATCTGGATTGCTCCTTTATTTGTTAATGTCTTTGAGACGAGAACACTTGTATATAATACTGACATTTTCATTTTTGTTCAAAACTGTTTAAAGCCATGTCTTTCTAAACTGAACACATGAGATTAAGTCCTAAATTAGGGTTTATGCAATGACTTTGACATAAGTTCTGAGATTTTCTGAATCACCACCAACTGTGATTTAAATTTCATGCAGTAAACGTGAGTAAAAGCATTAAGGAAAACACATGCTAATTGTATCTATTATTTTGCCTATTAAGGTTACAATGCATATACTCTTTTGGGTCTTCTAGTCACCATATAAAGGTAAGAAAGAACTGAAATAGAATAAATTCAAAAGTACCATTCCCCTTGGATATTCTGCTGAAATGTACCATAGACCTTTCTCCTTTTTCAGCGCATTCACTCACATCCTCACCCCACAAACACCTGTCATGTTCTTTTAAAAGTTCGTTTTTTTCTTTTCCTAGCATGAAATCCCATAAACCATTTTCTCAGGGGATTTTGAAGCTGATTACAAACAGTGACCTTGTTTTACGTCTTATTCTTGCATTTCAGATGTTTGGGAACTGGGCAAAAGTCATCGTCAGAGAGGCTCACATGTATTTCTTTCATGTTGGAAGTAGAGAAAGAGGGAGAAATAGGGAATGAAAATTGCTTTACTTCTTACATTGTGGCTGGAAAATAAACCCAAATGAGAATCATAACAGGGGTATTTCAGTGGCCAAGGAAACACCACTAAAAATGTAAGCTTGGAAGTTAAAGGGAGGGGCAGTGTTATACTTTTAGGCATGACTGATAAGGAACACGATGTCTTTTGGTGCCATGTTGTAAATGCACTCAGTTGGGGTGCCCTGTTTCACTGAATGGGCTGCAATGTACATGGACTCCCTGTCAGCCAAGTCTTTCATGGGTCCAGCCTGACCTTCATGCTCTTCAACAAGCTGATTCCAAAGCAGTTCTTATGCTTTGGCTAAGAGAGAGATCCCAAAGTTTTGTTGGTGATAGTACTTTTGGAGAATGTTAAGAGGAGAAGAGTCCTATTAAGTTTGACTCAAAAAGTAAGAATTTCAATCAATAACTTACATGCCTGGCATTAGTGCTATATTGAAAGATAGTAAAAATTTTATGACATTAGGAAACAAATCAAAGGTAGGAAAACCAATTTTATTGACAAAGTACTAAGCAGGCTCTTGGAAAGGGGAGGATCTTTCTCTCTCTCACCTTATACCTCTTTTGATAATCTATTCATATCCCCAGGTCTGAAACCCAAGCGAAGGCCTGAAGGCTAATGTACTGACTTAAATAGCTCTGGAAATGGAAATAATCTGAAGAAATTGAACCAAAATCTAATTAGAGAATTTACTAGAAATGCAGAGGCATGCTGGACATAAATTGTTATTAGGAAGTGGTATGTTTTTCTACTTTTAAATTCTTGATATAGCCAGCAAACCCAAAATGTATTATTAATTTAAGCTTAACAGCAATGTTTTGCCAAGTAATATCACAGTACATTAGCATTAAAAAAAAATTAGTCAACTGTTTTATTTCAGTTAGTTGAATTTATTATCATTAGCAATGAAAGGACTAAATATAAAAATATGTACCCAAGGTTCAGCACCCACAGCTCAGTGAATAGGACACCAGCCACCTATATTGAAGCTTGCGGTTCTAGCCCAGCCCAGGCCTGCTAAACAACAATGACAAATGTACCCAAAAAATAGCTGGGCATTGTAGTGGGCACCTATAGTCCCAGCTGCTTAGAAGGCTAAGTGAAGAGAATCGTTTAAGCCCAAGAGTTTGAGGTTGCTGTGAGCTGTGACACCACAGCCCTCTACCAAGGGAAACATAGAGAGACTCTGTCTAAAAAAATAAATAAATAAATAAAATAAAATAAAATTAAAAAAAAAAATATATATATATATATATATTTTTTTTCTATATGTACCCAAGAGGAAAAAAAGGAGTCAAACTGGCCCTGATAATAATAGGTATTTTCTAAACCCTTCTATATAGCAATAACCAGTCAAATCTGCCCTGTCATTATCACTCTAAAAACAGTGAGGTAGGTTTTGATGATTTTCCTTTTGACTCTAAGCACATTAATTGATGCTATATGAAATTTTCCCTTTTATTTCTAAATTCTCAGATCAGACACATAAACATTAGCTCAATGCCTCTTGTTGCCTCTTTAACATTGAATCTTTACATCTCCCACAGCCCCCAAGTCAACAGATCGAAACCAGCCCGACTGGTTGGTAAAAGTGGTCAAGAAAACAAAACAAAAAGAACAATCAAAACATGTAATACAATAAAACTATCAGAAGAAAATGAAAAGCAGGAAGTTCACCAATGTATCTAACAGAACCTGGACAAGAGCTGAACACCGACCTGGACCTGGAGAGAAGAGGAACGTGACCATGAGAAGAAGCCCTGGCACCATGCTGGGCGATTCCAGGAGCACAGCTCTTGCCCACTTTGCTCCAACCTGGGCCGCTGGGTCTGTCCCTGAGTCCTCTCAAGTGAGACAGAACAAAACTCCCTGGTTCACTCTTGTCTCCGCTTCAGGAAGTATTTACCAAAGGTGTTGCACAACCTCAAAGCTGTGGTCCTGCAACAATGGCACAGGAGAAGGAAGTCCTGGCTACCTCCCGGCTCTCAGATTCCTTGTTTTTCTCTGCCTCTCCGTACTTAACATCTCCTATATATTACCACAGCCTGGAAAGCTACAAGGGGGTCATTGCTTTGATGAATCTTGTAACAGTGCCAGTCATTTATCATATACATGATATATAAAAAATATATATATTAAAATATGTTTTATGTATATATATTTTTTGCTATGTCAGCAAAAAGTTAATCAAGAATGTGTCATTCCTTACATACGTAATGTGGTTCTGTGGAGAAATTTCTAATTCTGTCCAATTAGTATGCAAAATTCTCTTTTCCATTCTCACACAAAGGTGAACTCAGAGAGTTTGAACTATCTTGAAATAAGAATGAGTGACAATAAAGGCACAAAGTTTTTCTGATGCTTGGGAAGGGTGGGAGGTGATATATTTGTATTGTAATTGACAAACAGGAGAAAATCTTCAAAACCCAAAGGATAAAATTTCTAGAGAAATTGTCAGTCTCACCACTGGTGGTAGAGAGGCTAATTTTTGAATGTCCAGAAATCATACTGCATAATTAATAATATACCTGGTATTCATTGGGCTGCCTACTAAGTTTGGGGGACTCTCCTAAATCCATCATACATATACTTGCAACTTTATTAGTATTTATAACATTTCTATTAGAAATACCATGTCATCCTCATTTTGTAGGTAAAAATATTGCTGTTTAAAAAGACAAAAAGATTTAGCAAGTTAAGGCTCAGATTTCCTCATTGTACAGATTGGGAAGATTAAGCAGATAAAGTTTCTATAAATTGCAGAGTGGAATTTGAACTCAGTGTTGTCTGAGCTCTCCTCATGAACGCTAATGCTTCCCCGTCACTTAGCCATCTTATACCCTCAGGGTTAAGCCATCTTATACCTTACTCTACTGATAAGATTGCTATGAAATAGAAATAACTATGAAAATCCTATGGAAAAGAAATACCACTGAGGACAAGTTATTATTACAAAACACATTTCCACTAACATTAGACATTATCTTATGGGTTCCGAAGCAAATTCTCATATTAGAGTGATTTCAATGAAAGAAGATGCTTCCAAATGATCATAAAAGCATCAACTAACAGTTGCAAGGGAACTTGTGAATGTAGTAGTTGAGCTTTCAGACATCAGGGTCAGGCTTCTCACAGGTTTCTTGCCTCTTCTAACCCCAGGTCTGCAGCTTTGCCTTCTCCAGGGAACAGAAAGGATGCTTCCACTTTTCATTACTCTTTTTCCTCTCCACTAACTCAGTATAAATTTATTAGCACCTATAGGGTGTCCCAACAGTCACCCTTAAAATCACTATACATAGGGAAAACGGAAAATTTTGGCTAAATACACCTTTATTTACAAACCTTTCATTACAAAATTTTATAAAATATTTACAAAAATTCTCTACATGTTGGTCACTGACCGTCATCAATGAGAACCTAACTATGGAAAAAAGTGAGGGAACAGCACTTCAGGTATAGGGAACAGAAGATGCAAACAGTTCAGGCTGACGCACTCTTAATAAACTGAAGAACAAAAACAAGATCCATGTTGTTGAAGCTAGTGAGGAACAAGCCAGAGAAAACCATGGAAGTTGTTTCATGTTTTTAAAAGATTATTCACTTAGTAAAGAAAGCAACAGAGTCAGAAAAAGATCAGGAATGAAAAGAGAAAGACAAATTCAGAGACTACTAAAACCCATTACCTGAGAGATCATGGGTCTGGGTGGTAACAGTGAAAGATGGAGGCCGGGGCTCAGCCTGGCAATGTATTTAAGAAGTAGAGATGACAACATTTGCTAATGCTTTGACATCACTGACTCTTGTATGAGGATTTTAGTAGGTAATTATCCCCTGAGAAAGGGGATTCACAAAGTAGATCAGTTAAGATTAAAATATATATATATAATTTATATATTATATGTATTATAATATTACATCATTATATAAGATATATATAATGTATAAAAATATATATTTATAATATATAATATACAAAATATATATTATTATATTATATATATGTTTAATTTGGGACATCTTATATATTAGGCAGGATATCCAGTCATTAATTAGAAATATGGTTTTAGAACTCAAGATGAAGATCTATTTCAAAAAATAATAGATATCATAAATATAATCACTATTCAGTATTCTCTAGATACTAATTTTATTCGAGAGCTTAAAGTATTACCAGTACTAATTAATTAAAGCCACCAACTTATATGAATGAGAGACCATATCTTGAACTCTGCCCAAGACGGGCTATAATTAAAGCACCAGAAGGATCTCACTGTGGACCTCATCCTAGGACCACATCTTCTCGATTCCCAGGTGCCCTAACTAAGGCAGGGTAGAACTGCACATGTGAAGGATTTTATCCTTCCTCTAAATAACCTCACAAACTCTCTTTCTGCCTAAGATTCTTCCTCTTCTTTCTGCTGCCCGTTTTGATCATTTCAAAGAATGTCATGTGGGAAGCAAAGCAAATGGAGTTTGTATTGAAGGTTAAAATAGGAGGAAAGATGATGCCCTTACCACCTACCCAGCTCCTGCCTCAGGTCCAGAGAATGTAAGCTCTGGGCAGGGGGGTGAAAGGAGAAGAGAACAAAAGCTCATGGGGTGTTCAGAATGTGCTGGTTCATTTACACCAGCACATCTCAGTCTTGACCACAACCCTGAGATGGAAGTACCACTGAAATGCCAAAGACAACAGGGCTTTTCTGAGAAGACATGATAAACTTGGGGGCCAATGAGTGTGGGATCTCTAATATATGTTTTTATTCAATTAAAACATTATTATCTAAATAGCTATGCTCATACATTTGTTCCCGGGATGGACAGAAGTACCACTCTTTCAACCCCTCAAACAAACTATCTAGCCACTAAGAAGTGAGGCACAGTCTTTGTCTTCTCAGTAGCAGGAATGAATTGCACAGAGGTGCCCTGAGGGAACTCTAGTGATGCTCTCCAGGGTGTGTTATGGGGTTCAAGGAACTCAGGCTTCAACATGATTAACCATACTCCTTCTACCTGTTCTATAAACACATTGTATATGTGTAGAACATTTATCTGATCACTTTCCTCACTGTGTTAGGAGAACAGAACAAATAAAAGTGTAAACTTAGAGTTGGAGAATAACCTCCAAGAGAAGACAATCTGGTCAGTATCAGTGTCAAGATTTTTTTTTTTAATTGTTAAATCATAGCTGTGTACATTAGTGCAATCAAGGGGTACAATGTGCTGGTTTCATATACGATCTGAAATATTCTCACCAAACTGTTCAACGTAGCCTTCATGGCATTTTCTTAGTTACTGTATATAGACATTTGTATTCTGCATTTAGTAAGTTTTGCCTGTACCCATTCTAAGATGCACTGTAGGTGTGGCCTCACCCATTACCCTCTCTCCACCTTAAACTCCCTCCTCCCTTTCCTTTCTTGGCCCTTTCCCCATATTCTTGTGCTATAGTTGGGTTATAGCCTTCCTGTGAAAATTAGCTTCAAAGTAGGGCTGAATACATTGGATACTTTTTCTTGCATTCCTGAGATACTTTGCTAAGAAAAATATGTTCCAGCTCCATCCATGTAAACAAGAAAGAGGTAAAGTCTCCATCTTTCTTTAAGGCTGCATAATATTCCATGGTATACATGTACCACAATTTGCTAGCCCATTTGGGTCGATGGGCACTTGGGCTTCTTCCATGACTTAGCAAGTATGAATTGGGCTGCAATAAACATTTTGGTACAGATGTCTTTGTTATATTGTGATTTTTGGTCTTCTGGGTATAAACCTAGTAAAGGAATTATGGGATCGAATGGCGGGTCTATTTTTAGGACTCTAAGTATTCTCCAAACATCCTTCTAGAAGGAACGTACTAGTGTGCATTCCCACCAGCAGCATAGAAGTGTGCCCTTTTCTCCACATTCACACCAACATCTCTGGTTTTAGGATTTTGTTATGTGGGCTACTCTTACTGATGTTAAGTGATATCTCAAAGTAGTTTTGATTTGCATTTCTCTGATGATTAAGGATGATGAGCTTTTTTTCATGTGTTTGTAGATCGTGCGTCTGTCTTCTTTAGAGAACTTTCTCTTCAAGTCCCTTACCCAACCTGAGATGGGATCACATTTGAGTTCTCTGTGGATTCTGCTTATTAGACCTTTCCTGGAGGTATAACCTCCAAATATTTTCTCCCATTCTGAGGTCTGTCTGCTTGCTTTACTTACTATGTTCTTGGCTGTGCAGAAGCTTTTTAGTTTGATCAGGTCCCAGTAATGTATTTTTGATACTGCTTCAATTGCCTGGGGAGTCCTCCTCATAAAATATTCACCCAGACTGATTCCTTCAAGAGTTTTCCCTGCACTTTCTTCAAGTACTTTTATACTTTCATGTCTTAAGTTTAAATCTTTTATCCTGTGAAAGTCTATCTTAGTTAACGGTGAAAGGTGAGGGTCCAGTTTCAGTCTTTTACAGATCACCAGCCAGTTCATCCAGCACCATTTGTTAAATAGGGAATCTTTTCCCCACTGAACATTTTTAAATGGCTTGTCAAAGATCAAATAACAGTTAAATAGCTGAATTTATCTCTTGGTTCTCTATTCTGTTCCAGTCATCTATTTCTCTGTTTTTGTGCCAGTACTATGCAGTTTTGATCACTATCGATTTATAGTACAGTGTCAGGTCTGGTAGTGTGATTCCTCCTGCTGTGTTTTTATTGCTGAGTAATGTTTTGGCTATTCAAGGTTTTTTCTGATTCCATTTAAAATGAAGTATTATTTTTTCAAGATCTTTAAAATATGACAATGGAGCTTTAATAGGAATTGTATTAAAATTATATATTGCTTTGGGTAGTATAGACATTTTAACAATGTTGATTCTTCCCAGCCATGAGCATGGTATATTTTTCCATTTGTTAACATCTTCAGCTATTTCTTTTCTTAAAGTTTCATAGATCTCTTTGTAGAGATCTTTCACGTCCTTTGTTAGGTATGCTCCCAAATATTTCATCTTCTTTGGCACTACTGTGAAAGGAATAGAGTCCTTGACTGTTTGTTCGGCTTGGTTGTTGTTGATATATATAAAGGCTACAGATTTATGAGTGTTAATTTTGTAGCCTGAGACATTGCTATATTCCTTGATCACTTCTAAAAGTTTTGTAGTAGAATCCCTACCCTAATGTTTTCCAGTTATACGATCATATCATCTGCAAAGAATGAAAGTTTGATCTCTTCTGACCCTACATGGATACCCTTGATTGCCTTTTCTTCCCTAATTGCAATGGCTAAAAC
>CAUYPK010094329.1:0-16285 GCA_963574355.1 Loris lydekkerianus
AAGGGAAAAGGGAAGGGAAGGGAAAAGGGAAGGGAAAAGGGAAGGGAAAAGGGAAGGGAAAAGGGAAGGGAAGGGAAAAGGGAAGGGAAAAGGGAAGGGAAAAGGGAAGGGAAAAGGGAAGGGAAAAGGGAAGGGAAAAGGGAAGGGAAGGGAAGGAGAAGGGGAAAAAGAAGGTGAAAGGAAAGGAAAAGGAAAGGAAAGGCATTTGTTGTACTCTTCTACAAGACTAACTTATGCTTTTAGACATTGTTTAAGAATTTTAGGAGTGCAAGAATATCTCATCTCTTCCCATATGATATAGAAATATACTTTAATTATATGTAGAATAAATTCCCCTGATTTTAAGATCTTATAAAAATAAAAAAATTCCAGTTAATGACTGACCTAACAAAGGGTGACAGTTCTTTGTAAAAATATTACAGCACAGAGAGGGCTAGTAAATATTAGTACATGACAGAATAGAAAATTGAAGATTAATTTTAATGCATTTTACACATAATAAATTAAATGCTATTCCATCACAAATAATAAGTCCAATCTTACTGGCAAGAATATAACCGTACTTTCAATATATGTCAATGTTTTTCAAATTCTAGCTTCCACCTGATATGTCATTCACTTTAATATATTAGGGCGTTCCCACATCCAAAAGAAGCAAATAATCTTCTTTATCCTCAATATTTGCAAATCCAACCACTGAAAGTTTCTTCTAAACTCAAAATCTGAAATGAATAGGCTAATTTATAAAAAGCTAAGAGGAAAGCTCCCAAAACACCAAATTCCAAAAAGATTAAAAATATACAGCCTCAAAGGCCTTCTACAGTTACATCATGTATGTTCACAATTTGTTTTCTGAAACAAATTCTCAAAGTTTCCCCATAAATCTGAGTATAAAGTTAAGTAAAAAGTTATTCATAATTCTTCACAAATGTGCTGTAACTTGTATTTTGCAGAATCAGAAACAGGGTACCAAAATATACACAAAAAGTAAACTGTTTCAATTTGTTTCATCATTTGAGAACAATTTTGATAAGTATTTAAACTTTAAAATCAATTTCTAAGACAAAGTTAAATTAACAGTGATACATTCGTAAAGCACAGTTTTAGACGACAATTTACAGCTACCTAAGTAGCATTTGGCTAAGATAGGCCACACTAAAATATAACCTTATTTTACAACGTTGGTGAAATAATATTTTTGATATGACTGGGCATGGTTACTGAATAATGATTTGGAAACAATTATTAAGGTAAGATAAAGACTGCTGATTATTAAGATACACAAAATTGTAGGCCCTGACTTCTCAAGAATCAGAAAACTGACAGTAACTCCAGTTAAGTTCCTTATATTCAAAGTTTACACTAACATAAGAAGACAATTCATTAAGAAAATTTTCTTAATTAAAAACATTCTAAGAAAATGTTTAACTTAAATCCCTCAAGCCTTTAGACCTAACTAACTTCCAGCTAACAGGAAACATAGGTTATAAAAGAATAAATTCAATGTCACTAAAAGAAGCAAAAACAGCCAAATCCAAAAGGACATTCTGCAAGACTTGAGAGGCTTTGTAACAATCAGATGCGATCCATGAGATAATGGTTTGGATAAACCATTGAAAAAGGACAATATAAGATATACTGGTGTTTTGTGAGATGAAATTTTATTGAAATAGAAAGGTAAAGAGAATTGACTAAAAAAAGACAAACCAGGTTAAAAATTACTACACATGTAAGATTTTCTTTCTTGGTTAAAAACATACACACGTATATATGCGTTGTACATGCGAATGTATATTTATGCAGACAAAAAAGATCTAGAAGAAAATGCATTAACATAACTCATTTCTGAGTGATAAGGATGTGGCATTTTAATTTTTTTACTCTTGCTATCTATATTTTCTAATATTCTATTATGTACATGTATACTTCTAAAATGTAAAAGGTTATTTAAAAAGATGTTGCACCAAAAAAACCCTTAGGACTCAAATAAAGATGACTTTTAGTTACTAATAGTATCAATTTAACTATGTCTGAAGTATTAGTTTTGTTTATACTTCAGTCTCTTAAAACTTCTGTCAGGTAAACACAAACATTATGGACTCTTAACCAAAGTGAGTAACTGAGAAATATGTTTGTACACCGTCTTTGCATAAAGGCTAACATAATCCAATTAACTGAGAAACAACTTGGGCTCACAACTTAGGAAAAGCTGATTAACAAAACCACAATAAAAGCAAATGAAATCCAGTAGGCCAACAACTGCCAAACCAGATATTCTCATCAAAATCTAATTTTGCATACCTGGCAACACTGAAGGCTTAACTAAATGTAGGCATTACTTTCCAGAAATTAGGTCTCTAAGTCTACAGCTCATATTCCACATTGTGTTTCCAACTGTGCATTACACGTGTTTGGTAACGAACACATGCTCTATTAGCACACATGGAGTCATTTGCTAAATTTACAAACTTTTCATAACTATTTTTAAAACTCTGTGAATCATTATTTCTTATAGGATTTTCACATACCGCTGCGTTCCTGCTCTGAAGCAAAGGCTTTGTGTTTCGAATCAGGAGTCTGTGGTCAGGATCCATAGCATAGGTCTTCCTTTTGTCAGCCTTTTCCTTTTGCTCATCATCTGATTCATAGAAATTCTTTTCATTGTCTTCTAGACCATCGCCCTACAATAAAAGAAACCCAATCCCAAGATTAGTTCAGAACTTAAACAGACCAAGTAATTATACAGTCAAAAAAAATTTTTTTTAAGTCATCTACAATAACATTTTACTGTTACATTACTGTTAAATCGATTTAAAAATAATTGGCTCACACCTGTATAATTGTTACATTACTGTTGAGTCCATTTA
Organism: Loris lydekkerianus; assembly: GCA_963574355.1. Classification (NCBI taxonomy): domain Eukaryota; kingdom Metazoa; phylum Chordata; class Mammalia; order Primates; family Lorisidae; genus Loris; species Loris lydekkerianus. Next base: position 2,868 of record CAUYPK010094329.1, read on the forward strand.
AAAAGGACAAGGTAAAATATATTAGTATTTTATGAGGTGAAATTTTTATTGAAATACAAAGTTAGAGGGAATTGGCTAGAAAAAAAATGATTAAAAATTACTACACACAGTACAGTGGCTCACACCTGTAATCCTAGCACTTTGAGAAGGCAAGGCAGGAGGACAGTTTGAGCCCAGGAGTTCAAGACCAGCCTAGTCAACAGTGAGACCTCAAGTGCACAAAAATTATTTTTATTTATTTTTTTTTAGTATTATCATTTAAGTTTATTTCATTATTATTATGGTGGTACATATATTTTTGTTACATAGTTTGTTTTTATAAATTTTAAGTCAAAATCATAGGTGTGTCCATCCCCCAGAAAATGTATAATGAGTTGGGCGGAAATTTACAATTCCCTTCTTCCCCTTCTTGTCATCCAAAGTTTGTTTTGTCTCCTTATGAGCACATAGGTGCTGATCAACTAGTTCTAATTTAGTAACTGAGTTCAATGTAATGTTTGTTTTTCCATTCTTGTGATACTTCACTTAGGAGAATGACCTCCAATTCCATCCAAGTTGTTACGAAAAATATTAGGTTGCCATCTTTCCTTCAGGCTGAGTAGTATTCCATGGTAATCATACACCACAATTTGTTAATCCATTCATCTATCATTATTTTTAAAAAGACTTAGCCAGGCTCAGCACCTCAGTGACTAGGGCGCTGGCCACATGCACCAGGGCTGGTGGATTCGAACCTGGCCCAGACACTTCTATCCTTCCCAGACAGAGAGCTATCAGAGGATGACTAGTCCAGAGCTAATCCCTTACAAAGAAATACATTTAAATTAGCCACAAATAAAAATGGAATTCCAAAAAATGTTCAAATAACCCACAGGAAGATGAGAAATGCAGAGAAATGATGAAGACTGAGAACAAATTAAACAAAAAATAAAATGGCAGGCTTAAGCCTTAAAAATAAATAATTATATTAAATATAAACAAAAATACCAATTAAAAGACAAACACTGGTAGATTGAAATGCATGACCCATATGCTGTCTATATGCTGTTTACAAGAAACTCACTTGAAATATAAAGATAAAGACAAGTTGAAAGTAAAATGGTGGGAAAATACATATAATATGCTAATATTAATCCAAGACAAGCAGGAATAGCTGTATTGATATTAGATAAAGTACACTTCAGAGCAAAGAAAATGACTACAGAGAAGGATATCATATAATGACAATGACGCTACCTATCATATAATTCCATTTATATAGCATTCTTGTAATGACAAAATGGAAGAAATGGAAAAAGATTAATGGTTGTCAGGAGTTAAGGACTAGAAGGAGGAGCAGAGTTAAGCACCCAAAAGATAGTGCATTTAGATATAAAATGGCACCATGAAGGGTCCTTGTGATGGAAATGTTCTAAATCTTCACTGCACCAATGTCAATACCCTAGTTGTAATGCTGTACTGTAGTTTTGTAAGCTATTATCATCAGGGGAAACTGAGTAAGCGTTCTCATATCTCTCTGAATTATTTCTTACAAGGTGAATCTAAATTATCTTTTTTAAAAAGCTTAATTGAATACAATGAAGCTAAAAGTCAGTAAATTATTTAAAAGCAATTTCGTATGTATTTGTGCATTGTCATAATGTAATAATTAAAATCATATAAAATGATTTAGGTTAATATCATTTAATGAAGTATTTTTCCCTTATTACGTGCTCACAAATAATGAACAAGCTTTACTTAAATCTTGATATAAGTATCACTGGAAAACACTTCTCATGAAAAAGACAACTTTTAGGTCTGTCTCTTAGAAATAAGTACATTAGTTCAGTGCTTTTTAAGTTGACAATAAAAAAAATCTGACCCTGGGTAGAGTGCCATGGCATCATCATAGCTCATAGAAACCTCAAACTCTTGGGCTCAAGCATTCCTCTTGCCTCAGCCTCCCAAGTAGCTGGGACTATAGGTGCCCCAGCGACATCCAGCTATTTTTAAAGATAGGGTCTCACTCTTGCTCAGACTGGTCTCTGAATTCCTGAGCACAGGTGATACACCTGCCTTAGCCTCTCAGAGTGTTAGAATTACAGGCGTGAGCCACTGTGCCCATCCACAAAAAAAAAATCTTCAGAAATTATTCAAACAGACAAAATTCGCAAAATTAATACTCTTTAAAAACAGAAGTATTTTTTAATACTCATCTTCAAACTTAAATTAGAAATTATTATCAACATCCTCTGAATATACAAATTCGAAATATACTTGTCTCTTAATGCCTAAAAAAAAATAGGACTATAATTGAGATATACTTTTAAGTAAAGACCAGACTTTACAGAGCTCCAGGCCAAAAAGTTTCTTTTCTCTGAGGCAGGGTCTTGCTCTATCATCCATGCAGGAGTGCCGTGAAACTACCATAGCTCACTGAAGCTTCTACTTCTCGGGTCAAGTAACGCTCCTCCCTGACTCAGCCTCGCCAGTAGCTGAGATTACAGGCACGCACCGCCATACCCAGCTAATTTAAAAAAAAAATTTGTAGAAATGGGGTCTCCCTATGTTGCCCAGGGTCGTCTTGAATTCTTGGCTCCAAGGAATCCTCCCGCCTTTGTTTCCGCAAAGTGCTGGGACTATAGACATGAGCCACCACACTGGGCCAAAGTAGTTCCACCAATAAATGATACACCAATAATCACATGTTCTAAGAAGCACTCACCCAAAATCTTAATGTCAATTAAACAAGTATTCAAACTCTGAAAGTACTAGTCACATATTATGGAACTGCTGCATTAACAAACTTAGCAATGTAACTAACAAATAAAATCCTCAACTACACATAAACCTTCTTTTAATAAGCATTTATTCATTCCATTTTTCATCATTCTTAATTAACATATCTTATCAGAGTTCAATTACATTATTTTAATGAAAGACCCATTTGTATTTCTTATGTTATTGTTAAATGTTTAGAATTATGTATTTTAGTAAAAGTATTCCAAAAGATAAATTTCCTTTCATTAGTATCTTTCGCACATAACATTCAAAGATCTGATAATATAACTATTAAGAAAAGTCCTACAAATTAACATTTAATATTATACAAATGATAAATCCTCTAAGAGAGAAGGGACTATTTGAAATAACATATTTCAAGTTTTAACAATGGGACTGTGAGAGAAACATGAAGAACATGTTGGGTATAGCTAAAATGGTTGACAGAAATTATTTGAAAGCATATTTCCCTCAGAAGAGATCCTCATATTTTTTATGAGATTTCAGTTTGGTTTTCCCACCATCAGAGCAACATGACGCAGCTTTTTAGATCTGCCTCTCCCAGTTACTAGCTATATGTACGTACCAGTTGTACCGTGCTCTACACTGGAACAAATGGAAAAAAATAGTCATTAATCAGAGAAGGACTTTTTCTATGAGGTTGATGCAATTAACAAAACGAGGCTTTCTGGGGGATGGAAACCAACGTCCAGTGATATATTTGAATCTGTAGGAGTGCTTTCTCAGGTTTCCAACCTGTCAGAACAGATATCACCTCAAACACGACGGAGGCTCGACAGACACAACCAGGCAGTTTCAGTGCCCCCTCTATGACCACGACAAATCACTCGACCTTTCCTGTCTTGATCTGATCTCTTCTTGTCTTGATTTACTCATCTACAAAAGCAGTTTTTATTTTATAAAAGTTTTGTTTTATAAAGATGACTCAGTTTAATGAAGTTATGCAAGCACATAGTGCCTGGTACAAATTAAGCATTAAATAATAGCTATTATCACTGCTTTTATTTTTTAAAAAAACTTCATTTCTTAAAGCCAGGTAATAGAAACTACTGTTTTACCTCAAACCAAATATCCCTAGATACCAAATATGTAAGAAAGTTCTCCCCTAACTTTGTCAAAAAAAGAAGCTGCCTCATATTGGAGGACTTAAGAGGCTCTTGTACAACTGCTTCATTTTGAACCATAATGTATTGTTTGGGGACGTCTTTACACCAAAACAACTTCAATCAATGCTAACTGTGGATGCATAAAAGAAGTCATAAACCCTAGTGATAAAAATGTCAGTATAAAATAAGCTTTTAAAAATCACTTTCTTAAAATAGGCAAAATGGGATTTTATAGTTCTGTTTCTAGGAATAGTTAAATAGGCAATTTGAAACAACCCCCTTTCAGTGAGAAATAAAAAAGCTGGAGAAAAAATATGAAACCTACGTGTTTTGAAGGATACTGGAGAGCGGAAGAAACAATGTCAAAATATGCAGGCAAGACCCAGGAGTAACCAACCTACAAATCTGACTGGTATAGGATTTACTGTCCCTACAAAAGCATGTGTTAAATTACCTAACAGAAAGCTGACAGGCCTAAAAGCTGAGTAGAGCTTTCCAGCAGATTCAAAAAAATAAAGAAACAAAAATATTGGAGGTCAGGAACCAGGAAAAACTACAATCCTATAAAACTAGCTCTGCTAGTCTGGTTTAAAAGCTGGAGAGTCTATATCCTAGGGAGTAGAGATGATCAGATTAAAGCCCTGCTTTGAATCACATCAATCCATACCTGAGGTGATTGAGTGAATTCAAGATTGTTGATTCCGCTCCCTAATACCTTTCCACAAGTAAACCAAAAACTATCATCCAAAACTGCAAACTAGTTCAACAATTTATCAGAAAGGAAATGGTGGTGTCATTCAGAATTAGGATATTGCTTCCATTTGGGAGGAAAACTGGAATATGAAGTATACTAATAATTTCTATTTCTCAGTCTGGGTGTTCTGTACACAGGTGTATTTCAGTTTGCAAAAATTCATGAAGTCATTTGTTTCAGGTACTTTTCTTATAAAATGTAGAACTTCTGTAAGTTGACCACCCAAGAGACTACACAAACTGGTCAATATACGGAGGTGGTCAACGTAAGGAACCAGGCTACTGTACTGATAAGTACATGTGCTGCATGTCTGGTCAATGGGAATTACATCAACTTAAGAAGGTGGTGAGGGCTGGGTGCAGTGGCTCAAGCCTGCAATCCTAGCATTCTGGGAGGCCCAGCTGGGTGAACTGCTTAAGCTCAGGAGTTTGAGACCAATCTGAGCACACCAATAGCCTGTCTCTACTAAAAATAGAAAAAAAATTAGCTGAGCATGGTGGCACATGCCTATGGTCCCAGCTATGTGGGAGAATGAGGCAAGAGGATCACTTGAGTCCAAGAGTTTGAGCTTGCTGTGAGCTATGACACCATAGCACTCTACCCAACGTGACAGAGAGAGACTGTGTCTCAAAAAAACAAACAAGAGAAAAGAAAGTGGTCAATATAGGGAGCTGGTGAACTATGAAGGTTCTACTTATTTCTACCTCAATAAAATGCCTTTTAAATATGCATATAAAAAAAGACAATGCAGCATTAATGTACACACCTATGATTTAATAAAAATTAAAAAAAAAAGACAATGTAAGTATAAACCAAGAGAAATGAAGACAGTAAAAATATACAGGGAGTCTGGAAAATAAAGATATCAGACATGAATTTTAAATAAACTGTATAGTGAACTGAATGCTGTGTTTCCCCCAAATTCATATATTGAAATCCAAATCCCCCATGTGATGGTACTAGGGGGTGAGGCCTTTCACAGGTGACCAGGTCATCAAGTTGAAGTCTTCATGAATGGGATGCGTGTCCATTCAAAATGACTCCAGAGAGCACTCTTGTACTATTTCCACCCTAGGAGGACATAGCAAGAGGACAGTCATCTACGAACCAAGACACAGGCTCCTGAACAGCTATTAAATCTGCCAGACCCTTCATCCAAAACCGTGAGAAATAAATGTTTGCCAAGTTATGTAGTTGAGGATATTTCTGTTATATAGCAGCCTAAACTAAGACAGACTATAAAGTAATTGTGGTTAACATGTTTAAGGAATTAAGTGGTAAGATCATGTTTCTGGTAGACAATGCAAACCAATACAACTTGTACTGAAAAGTCAACTTTATTTTTTATACTTCTTTATCTAAAGTGCTATAATTCAGCAACCACTTACAGAGTTAATTAAATTCAGCTATCTTTTTAAAATTCAATTTAACTGATTTTATCTTTGTGGTATTTTTAACACACCACATAAAAGAAGATCTGTGATCTCTTACAGAAAATAGCCCAGATACTTAAGTGAAAGAATCAAAGTTCATATCTTAGAGAACTTTGAAATCTATTTTATTAGCAGAAGTTGTGATTTGCAACCATACTTCATAGACATATGTAGTAAAAGAAAAAGATGAACAGATTGTAACACACCATGTCTGCCATATAAAATGTGCTCCTGTATGTAATGCACACCCATCTTTTGGCCCAAACTTTCAGGAAAACACCATTTGAGAAATTGTCTACCTACTGGCAGACAATGTAGGGGAGGGCTAACACTCCCCTGGTAAACATGCAGATCACACTTCCCTCCCACAGCCACCCACCCTCTCTCTGAAGGCTGCTCCTTCCCTCTTTCTTAAGAGTCCTTCTGTCCCCACCTCATCAGGAGCCACACTGACATGGCCACATGTGAGGCCATATGGGTGACCGCTTCTGAGGCCATTTAGTCTGCATACAGGCAGCTGGGTGACTCTGTGGGGCCTCTGCCTGGGGCTCCTTGTCTCCTCATCATAGCTCCCCTCACCAGCTCCACTGGTCAAGGTGATTGGCAGAGTCAGCTCTGGCCGGCTTCCAGAAGATCCTCCCATACTAGGATTCTGAGCACCCTATTGGGCCCCCAGAAGGCCCACTGGGCTCCCCTGATCTCATGCTGTACTACCCATGGATAATGTGCAAACTTAATTTTCCCTCAAGTTTGGGCAAAAAAAGTATGCATGTACACAGCAAAGTATAGTACCTCCATTTGTGTATTTGAAGGTAATTTTTTAGCAACATTCTGGTTTTAGTAGAACTGCTTAATTTTCTAAACTGAATCTATATTTCTAATCTAGAAATTGATATTAAGCGATCTCAATTTCTACAACACATCTACAAATTTTAAACTATGTAGAAAAACGACTCTAACATAGGTAAACAGCTGTTGCAAAGCCTTTAGATATTATTCTACTACACACACGTGAAGTCCTTATTAAGAGTATATCATGCATATTATTTTAACCATCTTAATATTTTGGTTTCTTGGTATACAAATAATAAAAGGCATAATTTTAAAAGAAAAAGATAAACATCTAATTATATTTTCCATTGTCCAAGAACAAGAAAAGAAAAATGTGTTTTAGAAGTATGTGGAAAATAAAAGAAAATAAAAAACAGGCAAAAGAAGGGGATCAAGGGTATCCAAATGGGGTCAGAGGAGATCAAACTCTCACTATTTGCACACGATATAATCTTATACCTGGAAAACCCCAGGGACTCAACTATAAAACTCCTAGAAGTGTCAAGGAATACAGCAGCGTCTCAGGATACAAAGTCAATACTTACAAATCAGTAGCTTTTGTATATGCCAACAACAGTCAAGCTGAAAATATAGCCAAGGACTCTGTTCCTTTCACAGTAGCACCAAAGAAGATGAAATAGCTGGGAATTTATCTAACAAAGGACATGAAAGATCTCTATGAAGAGAATTATGAAACTCTGAGAAAAGAAACAGCCGAAGAAGTTAACAAATGCAAGAACATGCCATGTTCATGGTTGGGAAAAATCAACATTGTTGAAATGTCCATACTACCCAAAGCAATCCACAGATTTAATGCTGACCCTATTAAGGCACCATCATCATACTTTAAAGAGCCCGAAAAAATAGTGCTTCGTTTTATATGGAATAAAAAATAAAAAAATAAAAAAATAAAAAAATAAAAACTCGAATGGTAAATACACTACTCAGAAATAAAAACAGGTCAGGTGGTAAAATGTTACCAGACTTTAGGCTATACTATAAATCTACAGTGATCAAAACAGCCTGGTACTGGCACAAAAATAGGGAGGTAGATGTAGGAACACAACAGAGAACCAAGAGATGAACCCAGACACTTGTAGTCATTTGATCTTTGACAAACCTATTAAAAACATTCAGTGGGGGAAAGATTCCCTATTTAACAAAGGGTGCTGGCTGAATTGGCTGGCAACCTGTAGAAGATTGAAACTGGACCCCCATCTCACCATTAACAAAGATTGATTCTATGTGGATAAAAGATTTAAACTTAAAACATGAAACTATAAAAATATCAGAAGATAGTGCAGGGAAAACACTTGAACAAATTGGCCTGGGAGAACTTTTTATGAGGCAGACCCCCCAGACAATTGAAGCAACACCAAAATTATATTACTGGGATCTGATCAAACTAAAAGCTTTTGCACAGCCAAGAGCACAGTAAGTAAAACATACAGACAGCCTTCAGAATGGGAGAAGATATTTGCAGGTTATGCTTCTGACAAAGGTCTGATAACTAGAATCCACAGAGAGCTCAAACTAATAAATAAGAAAAAAAAAAAACCATTTCTATGTGGGCAAGAGACTTGAACAGAAACATCTCTGAAGAAGACAGGCACATGGCCTACAAACACATGAAAAAATGCTCACCATCTTTAATCATCAGAGAAATGCAAATCAAAATCACTTGAGATATTATCTAACTCCAGTAACATTAGCCCACATAACAAAATCACAAAACTATAGATGTTGGCATGGATGTGGAGAGAAGAGAACACTTCTACACTGCTGGTGGGAATCAAGCTAATACCGCTTTTTTGGAAAGAAGTTTGGAGAACACTCAAGGAACTAGAAGTGGACCTACCATTTGATCCTGCAATCTCCCTACTAGGTATTTACCCAGGTGATCAAAAATCATTTTACAACAAAGACATGTGCACCAGAATGTTTACTGCAGCCAAATTCATAATTGCCAATTCATGGAAGCAGCCCAAGTGCCCATCAACCCATGAATGGATTAACAAATTGTGGCATATGTACACAATGGAATATCATGCAGCCATAAAAAGATGGAGACTTCACAGCTTTTATTTTTACCTGGATGGAGCTGGAACATATTCTTCTTAGTAACGTATTTCAAGAATGGGGAAAAAAGTATCCAATGTATTCAATACTACTACGAAATCAGTATATAATCACCTGCACATTCATAGAAATGGTAAAACATAACCAAAGTCCAGAAAGAAGGAGAGAAGAGAAAAGAGAGGGAAGGGGAGGGGGAGGTCAGGAGGAGGAAAGGGCTGTAGAGGGATCCAACCTAATGTGCATAATGCAATGATACATTTCTATACTATTAAGAAGAGTATGAATGTTTTTGCCACAACAAATAGGCAAGCAAGGAAATAGTTATGTTAATCATAACTGTTAACATAACAGATCATAACAACAGTTAGAGGTAAGCATTCCATATTGTATATCAAATCAGCACATTGTACCCCATAAATGCATTAATGTACACAGTTATGATTTAATAAAGAATTTTTAAAAAGAAAGTAAAAAAATCAATTATTATACACACATTGCTTCTGTGAGCCTAGAGAAATGAGGCATTATCATACACGAGGTTTCTAATAGGTATCAATTATTTAAAACATTTTATACTGTGTTTTGTTTTTCTGAACTATGTAGTCATCAAGTAATACCAAATTAACACCAATACTGATATTATTATTACAAAATGACAGACCCATTTGACTGAAATCTGACTACATTAGAAAACATTATTACTATTAAACCCATAAAAACTGCTCTTTTACACCTTAGGAAATGGCTGGTTCTAGAGGTATGGCTGTTAAAATAAGCTTAGCTCATCGAGTTTTCAAACAAATAAACAAAAAAATTCCCTAAGGACAAAGCTGAAAAAATTGAGCAAACAAAGAATAACAATAGCATTAGTTATAATCCAAGGAATGAAATAAATGTCTATGAGTTCATACTGACACAAATAAACGACTAATAACTAAATGCAGGGAAAAGCGACAAATCTTCCTTACAAACGAATTCCAAATAATAACTCTGCTAGTATCATGTGAATGAGTACAGAAGTTTTGAAATACATTTCTTTGACAGCACTATAACCATTTCCCAAGGTGATGTGTATCTCCAACAACCTATACATAAGTAAAGGTTCTTTCCAATAAAAAACTATTAAATGACTCAAAGAGAAGTCTTAGTAATAATGAAGACACAAATCCCCAAAACACATGTGATAAAACCATTTCACAAACTGAATATAAAACAATCTATTTTAAAATATAAGTGCATATAGGAAATGAAATTATGTATTACAACAGACTGACTACTTTTCCCATAATATATATTCAAGTTGGGGGAAAAAAACAAACCTGCTTTAAATCCTCTTATTTGGAAAAAGGGGACAAACTTATATTGGAAAATGCTTTGTGGTTTTTATGAAAGTACAGACAGTGTTTTAAACTCTCAACAGACACCTAGATTTCACACAAAATCTGGGAGCAGGGTGTGAATAGAGGTGGAATGAGAGCCTCTATGCAGCAGCTGATGAATGAAGTAGTTAGATGATGTGTATATTCATTGGACTGTTAGCCTTACTTTGGGGTCTGTAGTTTGTAGTTAAGTTTGCCTTCAAGACTTACTATAAAGACTATCTATAAAGCTACAGAAATCAGCACAATGTGAAAGAATAGACAAAAAAAGATCAATGGAACAGAATAGAAAGCCCAGAAGCAGACTCACAAAGGAGCCAAAACAATACAAGGGAGTAAAGAGAGTCCTTTCAAAGAACAGGGCTAAAACAACTGAACATGGACATGCCAAAAAACACGAATCTAAAGAGAGACCTAATATCTTTCCCAAAAATTAACTAAAAATGAATCACACACCTAAAAGTAAAATACAAAACTATAAAACTTCTCGAGGCTAACACAGAAGAAAATCCAGATGATCTTGTGTATGGCAACATTTAAATACAACACCGAAGGCATGATCATGAAAAAAATAATTGATAAGCTGACCTTCATTGAAATTGAAAATGTTTACTATGTGAAAAACAAGGTAAGAGAATTATAAGACAAATTATAGACTGGAAAAAAATATTTGCAAAAGACCCAACTGACAAAGGCCAGGTGTGCTGTCCTATAATCACAGTATTTTGGGAGGCTAAGGCAAGAGGACTGCTTGAGGCCAAAAGTTTTGAGATGAGGCTGAGCAACACAGTGAGACCTTGTCTCTAAAAAAAAAGAAAAATGTATATATATATATAAAAATTAGCTGGGTATTGTGGCACATGCCTATAGTTCTAGCTACTCAGGAGGCTGAGACAGGAGGAATGTTTGATATCAGGAGTTTGAGGCTGCAGTGAACTCTGTCTGTGCCCTTGGACTTTAGCCTGGGCAAGAGAGTTAAGATCCTATCTCTAAAAACTTTTAAAAATTAAAAAACAAGCTAGACATGGTAGCTGACACCTGTAATCCCAGCACTCTGGGAGGCCAAGGCAGATACATTGCCTGAGCTTAGGAGTTCAAGATCAGCCTGAACAAGAGCAAGATCCAGTCTCTAAAAAATAGCCAGGCGTTGTGGCAGGCACCTGTAGTCTTAGCTACTTGGGAAACTAAGGTAAGAGGATCGCTTGAGCCCAAGAGTTTGAGGTTGCTGTGAGCTATGATGCTACAGCACTCTACCAAGGACAACAAAGTGAGACTCTGCCTCAAAAAAAAAAAAAAGAGAGAGCTAAAACAGCAAGGAAATACCACTATACACCTATTGGAATAGACAAAACTCAAAAGCTTGAGAACACCAAATGCAAGCAAGGAGGTAAAGTAACAGAAACTCTTATTTATTCACTGACTATGGAAACATAAAATGGTGCCTTGACTTTGGAAGACAATTCAGCAGTTTCTTACAAAATTAAACATATTCTTACCACATAATCTAGCAATATTTCTCCCTGGTATTTACTCAAAGGGGCTAAAAACTTACATTCATGAATACACCACAAGCTGCACATGGATATAGCACTTTTATTCATCACTGACAAAATTTAGAAGTGACCAAGAGGAGCTTCTGTTGGTGAATGGCTAATTAAACCATGGTACAACCAAAGAAAGCCCAGACATCAGTGACCACCACCTAGACAGCCTTGCCCCACTACCATTGCCATCGGGAGATCTGGGCAGAGCAATATGCCACAACTTCAGCCTCCATGAAGAGGGACTTGCCCACTCCCCAACCCCAGCTTCCAACAATGGCCTGAGGAAAACCTCACCACTTCTCACAAAGACCACAGTTTGTACTGTGACAACCACAGGGCAATGGGACAACAGAGAACAGTTGCATTATAGATGCTCAGTGGCTCTACCTCTACCCTGCCCCGTCAGTCTTCCACAGTAGACACAAGTGCCAGCTAGATACAAAGCCTCTCCTTCTTCTCACAAAGTAGGAAAGCTCCCAGCAAAGAAGAACAGATGCCTATAAACCAATCTGCCCTGAGGTGAGAGAAGAAATACAATGCAAATTGGAAGAAACCAGCAAAACAACTCTAGCAAGATAAACAAAGTAGTTTGACAGCCCCAAATATCACAAAGAATCTACAGCAAAAAACCCTAACAAAAAAGAAATTGTTGAAATGTCAAAAAAGGGATTCAGAATACTGCCATCCAAGAATTTTATATCCTACAAAACTAAGTTTCACAAATGATGGAGAAATAAACACTTTTCCAGAGAGCCAAAAGGTAAGAGAATTTGTCACTACTAGACCTGCCCTACAGAAAATTCTCAAAGGCACACCATACATGGAATAGCACAACAGATGCCCATTAGTATAAAAACCTCCAAAAGTTAAAGCTCACAGCTTATATAAAACAATAGTACAAGACCAGGTACAATGGCTCATGCCTATAAACCCAGCAATTTAGGAGGTCAAAGAGAAAGGATTGCACGAGGCCAGGAGTTCAAAACTAGCCTGGGCAACATAGTGAGACCCCAGCTCTATGAAAAATCAGCCAGGCATAGTAGTGTGCCTATATCCCAGCTACTTGGGAGGCTGAGGCAGGAAGATCGATCCTAGCCAAGGAGTCCGAGGCTGCAGTGAGCTATGAAAATACCCTTTAACCTACGTGACACAGCAAGAACTTGTCTTAAGACACAAACACAGAAAACCCCAACAATAGTACAAGAGGGAAAACAAAACAACAAGGTATTATCCAACATAATGTACAGAACAGTATAACACATATCAATACTAATACCGAATATGAATGATCTTAATGTCCCAATGAAAAGACAAACACTGGCTAAAAGGATGAGTAAACAAAAGTCAAATATGTGCTATCTCCAAGAAACCCATCTAACACACAAAGACTTGCATATATTTAAGGTAAAAGGACAAAAAAAAAAAAAAAAAAAAAAAAAAAATGCCATACAAATAACCCTAAAGTGAGCAGGTGTAGCCATTCTCATATCAGATAAAATGATGGGGGGGGG
>CAUYPK010094330.1:0-11051 GCA_963574355.1 Loris lydekkerianus
AAAGTATCTCAAGAATGGAAGAAAAAGTATCCAATGTACTCAGCCCTACTATGAAACTAATGTATGGCTTTCATATGAAAGCTATAACCCAGTTATAACCTAAGAGTATGGAGAAGGGGGAGAGGGAGGGGAGGGAGAGGAAAAGATGGGTAGAGGGAGGTTGATTGGTGGGATTACACCTGCGGTGCATCTTAAAAGGGTACATGTGAAACTTAGTAAATGTTGAATATAAATGTCTTAACACAATAACTAAGAAAATGCCAGGAAGACTATGTTAACCAGTGTGATGAAAATGTGTCAAATGGTCAATAAAACCAGTGTATGGTGCCCCATGATCACATTAATGTACACAGCTATGATTTAATAATAAAAAATAGAGCTGAGTCACCATGGAGAGGACACTACAGGTGTATTCCTGTGGTCTCCTTGAGAAAACCTGTTCTCCTAGACTTCATTCTTCTTGGGTATCCTCTCTCAATTTCACAGAGGAAAGAATTAGAGAGTCAGGAACTAGGAAAAAACTAGCTTAAGAGTAGACTGTTAGACAAAGTCGCAGTTAGGATTTGAACTGAGATTGTATCAGAGATAAAGGTCTGAAAAGGGGCAAATTTTATTATGAGTTGTCTCTTTAAAGCCCCCCCCCCATCCTTTTCGGGAATTAAAACCTGCATTCCTGCCTGAGGCCCGCCATTAAAGGGGCAAAAAAGCATTCTTTGTTCTGTGTTTTTTACTGTCTTAAACTACAGGCGATGGGCAACAGAATTGTCCTGGGGGCACAAGATTGTCTTCACCACAGGTAAGGTCAGTGGACCAAAATCATAAACTATAATTAAACAAAAATAGCCTAAGGCCACAACATGTGACACTAATCACACAGACAGACCTTTTTTAAAAAGCTCTGTATTTCTGCTTAAAAGTGGGTGTTAGGTCTTTCCTCACCCTGGTCTTCCACCCTACCCATTTGCTGGCACATTAGTAAAATTCTCCCTTCTTTTTTTCAAAGCACTTGTCCTTGTCTTTTGTTCTCACGGATTTGGACTCAGGGACAAGTCCAAAACTGTTTGTAACAAGATCATGCTTGTATTAGGAAGCACAGGACAACATAACAAAATACTACAAACTGAATGGCTTAAACAACAGTAATTTATTTTTGACAGTTTTGGAGGCTGGAAGTCCAAGATCAAAATTTCAGCAGAGTTGGCTTCTGGTGAGGCCTCTCTTCCTGGCTTGCACATGGCTGCCTTCTCACTGTGTCTTCAAAGGACCTTTACTTGGTGCAAACATGGGAGAGAGAGCTCTCTGGTGTATTCTCTTCTTTTTTATAAGGATACAAATCCTGTGAATTAGGGACCCAAATTTACTTACCCATTTACTATGGCTAAGAAGAAGATACCCATTTACTATGACTTTATTTAATCTTAATTACCTCTTTAAAGGCCCTATCTCCCAAATACAGTCACACCAGAGGAGGTTAAGGCTTTACCAGATGAATTTTGAGAGGAAACAATTTGGTCTATAACAATGTTCATTGAACCAAATAAGATTATTTAACACACTGAGATAGTTTTTATAACTTATAAGTTGTGAGGGTAGGAGGAAGTTTTTATTTCCATACTTTAGTTATATCTTCTGTAAAATGGATACAATATTTACCTTTATTATTTGAACCAAAGATTAAGTTACACATACATATAAGTACATCTACAGCAACAATAAATGTTAATAACTCTTGCCATTTTCTTAAATAGTTGATGGGTGATTTAGGAATCTGAATGTATATTTTGTTTGTGACTTCCTTTGAGAGCTATTGCTAAACAGAGAAAAAAAATTTATAAAAGAGACTACTCAGGAAGGATGCAATGCAAGACTGATTATATATTTTGTAATTCTTAAGAACAGATGCTTAGGACCTAAATGATTCTTAGTTGTAATGGCTAGAACAGCTAATTTATTATGATAGCCCACATTTCAAAATAACTCAAAGCTAACAGACATAAAAGGTAAAGATTCATTAGCTTGATTTTTACCTTTAAATATTTGTCATGAAAAGCATCTTAGGGAATTTAGTCCTCACTTTGTCCCCCAAGATAGAAAATCATAATTCCACAATACTGAGTAAATGTCTCAGGGTAAAAATGAATCATAAAAATGATTTCTGTCAGAAGACCCCTTAATCTTATTCAATATAACATAAAAAAGAGAACATCATGAACCCTCTGTAGCATAACAAAATTGCCTCACTCACAGAAAGCTAAAATAAGGAAACTAGGAGATCTTGAGAACATTTGTTGTAGTCTAAGAAAAAAATAAAGAGCATTTTTTCTTTTTTTGCAGAAAATTAGAGCCTCAGGCACTAGGGCTTTTACAATGATATTCACAGTAACATTCTTTATAAAAGAAAAAAAATCTGGGAACAGTCCAATTGTCCATTAATAAATGAGTGCTTTATAGCCAGGCATTATGGATGTACACTAGCAGAAAAGCAAGGTGAGGAGTCGGATTACCCTGGGAGGATAATTGGCTGGGTGTACAATCGCAGAAAGGCGAGGACTCGGATAACCCTGGAGAGGAGTGCTCGCTGGAGTTACCATAGAAGAAAAGCGAGGTGAAAACTAGGATCATTCTGGAGGGAATGCTG
The DNA here is from genome assembly GCA_963574355.1 of Loris lydekkerianus. Taxonomy (NCBI): domain Eukaryota; kingdom Metazoa; phylum Chordata; class Mammalia; order Primates; family Lorisidae; genus Loris; species Loris lydekkerianus. Next base: position 2,639 of record CAUYPK010094330.1, read on the forward strand.
GCTGGATGTGCAGTAGCAGAATGGAGAGGTGAGTACATGGGTTCATCTTGGAGAGGAGTGCCACTAGATGAACACTAGTAGAAAGGCGAATGCTGGCCAGATGTACACTAGCAGAAAGGTGAGATGAGGACTTGGATCACCGTGGAGAGGAGTGCTGGCCAGATGTACATGAGCAGAAAGGCAAGGTGAGGACTCGGACCACCCTGAAGAGAAATGCTTGCAGGATGCACACTAGCAGAAAGGCGAGGGGAGCACTCATGTCTGCCTAGGAGAGGAATTCTGGCTGGATGTATAGAAACAGAAAGGCGAGGTGAGGACTCACATCACCCTGGACAGGGTGCTGCCTGGATGCTTTCACTACCAGAAAGGTGAGGTGAGCACTTGGGTCCGTCTAGGAGAGAAGTTCTGGCTGGATGGACACGAGCAGAGAGGCGAGGTTCAGATTTGAATCACCTGGACAAGAGTGCTCACTGGATGTACACTCGTAGAAAGAAGAGGAGAGGACCTGGATACCCTGGAGAGGAGTGTGGCTGCATGTAGTAGCAGAAAGGCAAGGTGAGGACTAGTATCACCCTGGAACAGAGTGAAGATTGGATGTACCCTAGCAGAAAGACGAGATAAGTACTGGAATCACCCTGTAGAGGAGTGCTGGCCAGATGTACACTAGCAGGAAGGCTCGGTGAGGATGTGAATCACCCAGGAGCGGAGTGTAGCTGGATGTACACAAGCAGAAAGGCAAACTGAGAAATCAGATTACCCTGGAGAGGAGAGCTGGCTGGATGTACACTAGCAGAAAGGCAAGGTGAGTTTTCAGACCACTCTGCAGAGAAAGGTTGACTGGATGTACACTAGCAGAAATGCAAGGGGAGGACACAGATCACCCTGGAGATGACTGCTGGGTGGATGTACACTAGCAGAAAGGCGAGTGTCAACATCTTGGATCACCCTGGAGAGTGCAGACTGAATGTACCCTAGTAGAAAGGCGAGGTGAGGATTTAGATCTTCTTGGAGAGAAGTGCTGGCTGGATGTACACTAGCAGAAATGTGAGGAGAGGACATGGGTCGGCCTGGGAGAGGAGTCCTGGTTGTCTGTCTGTCCACATGGAGAAAGGCAAGGTGAGGACTCGGATCACCCTGGAGAGGAGTACTGGCCAGGTCCTCACCTCGCCATTCTCCTAGTATACATCTGGCTAGACCTCCTCTCCAGGGTGATCCGAGTCCTCACGTCACCTTTCTGCTGGTTTACGTCCTAGGAGGGGTGCTGGCTTTATGCAAACTAGCAGAATGGCGAGGTGAGGACTTGGATCACTCTGGAGAGAAGTGCTCACTCGATGTACACTAGCAGAAAGGTGAGGTAACGACACAAATCACCCTAAAGTGGAGTGCTGGGTGGATGTACAGTAGCAGAAAGGTGAAGTGAGGATTCTGATCACCCTGGAGAGGAGTGCTGGCAGGATGTACACTAGCAGAAAGTCGAGTTGAGGACACGGGTCCATTGGGAGAGGAGGAATGGTTGGATGAGCAGAAATGAGTCCATTGGGAGAGGAGGAATGGTACATGAGCAGAAAGGTGAGGTGAGGACTCGGATCACCCTGGAGAGGAGTGCTGGCTTGATGTACAGTAGCATAAATGGGAGATGAGGACTTGGGTCTGCCTGGGAGAGGAGTGCTGGCTTGCAGTAAATGAGGAGAAAGTTCAGGTAAGGACTCGAACCACCCCGCAGAGGAGTGCTTCCTAGATGTACACTAAGAGAAAGTTGAGGTTAGGACGTGGGTCCATCTGGGAGAGGAGTGCTGGCTAGATGCACACTAGTAGAAAGGCGATGTGAGGATTTGGATCACCCTGGAGAGGAGTGCTGGCTGGATGTACACTAGTAGAAAGGGGAGGTGGAGACTCAGATCACCCTGGAGAGCAGTGAAAACTGGATGTACACTAACAGGAAGGCAAGGTGAGGACACAAATCACTTTGGAGAGGAGCACCAGCCAGATGTACACTAGAAGAAATGCGAGTTGAGGAGTGAATTGATCCTGGAGAGGAGTGCTGGCTGGAAAGGTGAGGTGAGGACTTGAATCACCCTGGAGAAGAGGACTGGCTTCTCTTCATGTAAACTTGCAGAAAGGCGAGGTGAGGACTTGGGTTCATGTAGAGAGAAGTACTGGCTGGATGTACACTAGCAAAAAGAAGAGGTGAGGACTCAGATCACCCTGGAGAGGATTACTTTCCAAATGTACCAAAAGCAGAATTGTGAGAAGAGGTCTCTGATCAACCTGGAGATTAGTGCTGGCTGTATGTAAACTAGCAGAATGGCGAGGTGAGGACTCGGATCACCCTGGCCAGAAGTGCTGGCTCCAAGTACACTAGCATAAAGGTGAGGTGAGGACTCAAATCACCCTGAAGAGGAGTTCTGGGTGGATGTACAGTAGCAGAAAGGAGAAGTGAGAATTCGGATCATCCTGGAGAGGAGTGCTGGCAGAATGTACACTAGCAGAATGTTGAGTTGAGGCCACAGGTCCATGTGGGAGAGGAAAACAGGTTGGATGTACACTAGCAGTAATGTGAGGTAAGGACTCAGAACATCCTGGAAAGGACTTCTGGCTGGATGTACTCTAGTAAAAGGAGAGATGATGAATCTGGTCACCCTGGAGCTGAGTGATGGCTGGATGTATACTAGCAGAAAGGTAAGGTGAGGACTCAGGTTTATCAGGGAGAGGACTACTGTCTTGATGTACACTAACAGAATGGCGAGGTGGTTGCTCAGATCACCCTGAAGAGGAGTGTTGGCTGTTTGCACACAAGCAGAAAAGCAAGGTAGAAAGTGGGAACTCCCTGGAGAGGAGTGCTGGTAGGATGTAAGCCAGCAGAAAGGCGAGGTGAGGACTCAGACCACCCTGGAGAGGAGGTCTAGCCAGATAGATGTACACTAGGAGAATGGTGAGGTGAGGACCCGGATCACTAGTGCAGCACAGATGTACACTAGCAGAAAAGCAAGGTGAGGAGTTGGATCACCCTGGAGAGGAGTGTTGGCTGGATGTACAGTAGCAGAAAGGTGAAGTGAGGACTAGTATCACCCTGAAGCAGTGTGAAGACTGGATGTATTCTAGCAGAAAGGCGAGGTGAGCACTAGGATCACCCTGGAGAAGAGTGCTTGACTGTTGTACACTATCAGAAAGGCGAGTTTAGGACTCAGATCACCCTGGAGTGGAGTGCTGGTTGAATGTACACTAGCAGAAAGGCTTGGTGAGGACTCAGATCACCCTGGAGAGGAGAGCTGGCTGGAAGTACACTAGCACAAAGGCGAGGTGAGTTTTTGGATCACTCTGCAGAGGAGGGCTGGCTGGATGTACCCTAGCAGAAACGCAAGGTGAGGACACTAATCACCCTGGAGACAACTGCTGGGTGGATGTACACTAGCAGAAAGGCAAGGTGAGGACTCGGATCACCATGGACAGGATTGCTTGCTGGATGTACCAATAGCAGAATTGCAAGAAGAGGTCTCTGATCACTCTGGATAGGAGTGCTGGCTGGATGTACACTAGCAGAAAGGCATGTTAAGGACTTGAGTCCATCTGGGTGAGGGATGCTGGCTTTATGTAAACTAGCAGAATGGCAAGGTGAGGACTTGGATCACCCTGGAGAGAAGTGCTCACTCAATATACACTAGCAGAAAGACAAGGTGATGACACAACTCACCCTAAAGTGAAGTGCTGGGTGGATGTACAGTAACAGAAAGGTGAAGTGAGGATTCTGATCACCCAGGAGAGCAGAAAGTCGAGTTGAGGACACGGGTCCATTGGGAAAGGAGGAATGGTTGGATGTACACTAGCAGAAATGTGAGATGAGGACTCAGATCACCCTGCAGAGGAGTGTTTGCTAGATTTACTCCAGGAGAAAGGGGAGGTTAGGACTCGGGTCCATCTGAAAGAGGAGTGCTGGCTGGATGAATACTATTAATAGTAGAAAGGTAAGATGAGGACTCAGAATACCCTGGAGAGGAGTGCTGGCTGGATGTACACTTGCAGAAAACCAAGGTGAGGACTAGGGTCACACTGGAAAGGAGTGCTGGCTGGATTTACACTAGCAAAAAGAAGAGGTGAGAACTCGTTTCAGCTTGGGAGAGGAGTGCTGGCTGGCTGTACTCGAGGAGAAAGGCAAACTGAGGACTGAGATTGCCATCAGAGGAGTGCTGGCTGGATATACACCAGCAAAAAGTTGAAGTGAGGACTCAGATCACCCTCGAGAGGTGTGCTGGCTGGATGTACGCTAGCAGAAAGGCAAGGTGAGGACTCGGGTACGTCTGGGAGATTTATGCTGGTTGGATGTACACTAGCAGAAAGGTGAGGTGAGGACTCGGATCACTCTGGAGAGGAGTGCTGGCTGGATGTACACTAGAAGAAAGTCGAGGTGAGGACTCAGGTTTGTCTGGGAGAGGAGTGCTGGCAGGATGTCACAAGCAGAAAGGCGAGGTGTGGACTCATATCAACCTGGAAAGGACTCCTGGCTAGATATACACTAGTAGAAAGGCAAAATGATGACTCCAGTCACCCTGAAGAGGAGTGATGGCTGGGTGTATACTAGCAGAAAGGTAAGGTGAGGACTCAGGTTTATCTGGGAGAGGACTGCTGTCTTGATGTACACTACCAGAACTGCGAGGTAGGTACTCAGATAACCCTGAAGAGGAGTGCTGCCTGTTTGTGCACAAGCAGAAAGGCAAGGTAGGAAGTGGGATCTCCCTGGAAAGAAGTACTGGTCGGTCGGACGTAAGCTAGCAGAAAGGCGAGATGTGGACTCGGATCACCCCGGAGAGGAGGTTTGGCAGATGTACACTAGGAAAATGGCAAGGTGAGGACTCAGATCACCAGTGCTGCACAGATGTACACCAGCAGAAGAGCAAGGTGAAGAGTCAGATCACCCTAGACAGGAGTTTTGGCTGGATGTACACTTGCAGAAAGGCAAGGTGAGGACTCAGATCACCCTGGAGAGGAGTGTATCTTGATGTACTGTAGCAGAAAGGTGAGGTAAGGACTAGTATCACCCTGGAACGGAGTGCAGACCAGATGTACCATAGCACAAAGGTGAAGTGAGTACTCGGAGCACCCTGGAGAGAAGTCTGGCCTGATGTACACTTGCAGGAAAGCAAGGTGAGGACTCAGATCACCTGGAGAGGAGTGCTGGCTGTATGTATACTAGAAGAAAGGTGAGGTGAGGATTCGGTTCACCTGGAGAGGAGTGCTGCCTTCAAGTACACTACCAGGAAGGCAAGGAGCAGACTCAGATCACCCTAGAGAGGAGTGCTCTCTAGATGTATACTAGCACAAAGTCGAGGTGAGGTCTTGGATCACCCTATAGAGGAGTGCTGGCTCGATGTTCAATAGTAGAAAAGTGATGTGAGGACTCGGTCTCGACTGGGAGAGGAATGATGACTGGATGTATACTAGAAGAAAGGTGTGGTGAGGTCTCAGATCACCCTGGGGAGTCATGTTGGCTGGATAATACTAGCAAAAAGGAGAGGTGAGGACTAGAAACCCTGGAGAGAAGTGCTGGCTTGATAACACTACCAGAAAGGTGAGGTGGGGACTCTAATCATCCTGGGGAGGATTACTTGCTGTATGTACACTAGCACAAATGCAAGGTGAGGATACGGATCACTCTGACAAGGGTTACTCGCTGGATGTACACTAGGAGAAGGCGAGGTGGAAACTCCAGTTAGAATGGGAGAGGAGTGCTGGCTGAATGTACACTAGGAGAAAGACAAGGTGAGGACTCGAGTTAGAACGGAAGAGGAGTGCTGGCTGTATGTACACTAGCAGAAAGGCAAGGTTAGGACTCAGGTCCATCTGCAAGAGGCATGCTGGCTGGATGTACACTGGCAGATAGGCGAGGTGAGGACTCGGATCTCCCCGGAGAGAACTGCTAGCTGAATGTACACTAGCAGAATGGTGAGGAGAGGCCTCTGATAACTCTGAAGAGGAGGGCTGGCTGGATGTACACTAGCAGAAACACAAGGTGAGGACACAGATCACCCATGAGAGAAGTGCTGGCTGGATACTCACTAACAGAAAGACGAGGTGAGGACTCGGATGACCATGGAGAGGATTTCTTGCTGGATATAAACTAGCAGAAAGGCATACTGAGGACTCGGAACACCCTGGAGAGGATTATTTGCTGGATGTACACTAATCAGGAAGGAGAGTTGAACAGTAGGATCACGCTGAATATGAGTGATGACTGGATGTACACTTGCAGAACGGCAAGGGGAGGACTCAGGTCCCTTTGGGGGAGAAGTGTTGGGGGGATGTACACTAGCACAAAGGTGAGGTGAGACCTCAGATCACCCTGAAGTTCAATTCTGGCTGGATGTACACTAGATGAAAGGCGAGGTGAGGACGTGGATCGCCCAGGACAAGGAGTGCTGAATGGATGTACACTAGCAGAAGGACCAGGGTAGACCTCGGATGACCAGGGAGAGAAGTCATGGCTGGATGTACACATCATAAAGGTGAAGTGAGGACTCTGATCACCCAGGAGAGGAGTGTTGCCTAGATGTACACTAGCATAAAGGCAACTTGAGGACTGGGATCACCCTGGAGAGGAGTGCTGGTTGGATGTACACTAGCAGACAGGCGAGGTGAGGACTATGATCACCCTGGAGACGAGTGCTAGTGGAACGTGCACTGGCTGAAATGAAAGGTGAGGACTCAGATTACTCTTGACAAGAGTGCTGGCTGGACGTACACTAACAGAAAGGCGAGGTGAGGACTCAGATCACCCTAGAGAAGAGTAGTGGCTGGATATACACTAGCAAAAAGGCAAGGTAAGGACTCTGATCACCCTGGAGACCAGTGCTGGCTAGATGTACACTAGAAGAAAGGTGAAATGAGGACTTGGATCACCCTGGAGAGAAGTTCTGACTGAATTTACACTAGGAGAAAGGAGAGGTGAGAACTCCAGTATGTCTACAAGAGGAGTGCATCCTGTATGTAACTTAGTGGAAATGCGAGGTGAGGACTTGGATCACCCTGGAGAGGAGTGCTGGCTGGATATGCACTAGCAGAAAGGCAAGGTGAGAACTTGTGTCCTCTGGGAGAGGAGTGATGGCTGGATGTAAACTAGCAAAAAGGTGAGGTGAGAACACAAATCACCCTGGAGAGGATTGCCGGCTGGATGTACACTAGCAGAAAGGCAAGTTGAGGCCTCGGGTCCATCTTGGGAAGGAGTGCTGGCTTATGTACCATAGCAAAAAGTTGAGGTGAGGACTCAGACAACCCAAGAGAAGAGTGCTGCCTGGATGTACACTAGTAGAAAGGGGAGGTGAGGAGTCGGATCACCCTGAAGCAAAGTATTGGCTTGATATACACTAGCAGAAGGGCAATGTGAGGACTCAGGTCACATTGGAGAGGAGTTCAGGCTGAATGTACACTAGGAGAAAGGAGGGGTGAGTACTTATATCACCATGGAGAGGAGTACTGGCTAGATGTACACTAGCACAAAGGCAAGGTGGGGACTCGGATCACCCTACAGAGGAGTGCAGGCTGGATGTACACTAGCACAAAGGCAAGGTGAGGTATTGGATCACCCTGTAGGGGAGTGCTGGCTTGATGTTCAGTGGTAGAAATGTGATGTGAGGACTCGAGTTTGACTAGGAGAGGAATGGTTGCTGGATGTCCACTAGCAGAAAGGCGAGGTGAGAACTCGAATCACCTAGGGAAAGAGTGCTGCCTGGATGTATAATAGCAGAAAGTTGAGGTGAGGACTTGGTCCCATCTGGGAGAGGACTGCTGGATGGATGTACACTAGCAGAAAGGCAAGATGAGGTCTCAGATCTCCCTGGACAAGAATGCTGGCTGGATGTATACTAGCAGAAATGTGAGGTGAGAAATCATATCACCCTGGAGAGGAGTGCTACCTGAATGTACACTAGCAGAAAGGTGAGGTGAAGACTCGTACCATTCTGGACAGTAATGCTAGCTAGATATATACTAGCAGAAAGTTGAGGTGAGGATTCAGATCACCCCAGAGAGGAGTGCTGGCTGGATGTACACGGGCAGAAAGGTGAGGTGAGGACTCCTGTCACCCTGGAGTGGAGTGCTGGCTAGATATACACCAGCAGAAATGCGAGGTGAGGACTCGTCTCACCCTGAATAGAGTGCTGCCTGGATATACACTAGTAGAATGGTGAAGTGAGGACATAGATCACCGGGGAGAGTAGTGCTGGCTGGATGTAGTCTAGTAGAAATGCTAGGTGAGGATTCGGATTACGTGTAATGTAGTGCTGGCTTTATGTACACCATTAGAAAGGGGAGGTTAGGACTCAGACAACCCTGGATAGGAGTTCTGCCTGATGTAACCAAACCCAAAGGCCAGTTGTCGACACGAATCACCACGGCTAGGGGACGAGGCTCGAGGTACTCTAGC